>JAJHUR010000204.1:1017-41770 GCA_027495735.1 Lutjanus campechanus
ACTAGTTTTTGTAGATCATAGATGTGCATAAGTTGAAAAGGTTAACTTATTTTTCAGTGATGAAGCTCTCTAACTTAAGGAGAGTTTTGCAGAGGACAGAGATCCGCTCTCTTTGGATCTGAATTGGAAGTCAATAGCTTTCTGTTCACGTACAGAGTAATTCATTAGTAGCAGTAAATCCATTAAAATACAGAAAAAATTATTTCACCATCACACAACCACATTTACCAAAGTTGTAACCAAACCAAAAAAAAAACCTTTGAAATGTGAGACTTGAGTACAACTGGATTATTGTATCAGGGAACATTTAAATTAAAAAGGTCAGATCAAGTAAAAAACACCTAAGCCAAAAATTCACCATGTGCTTTCACGTTCTCATAAGATAGTTGTTTGTTGTTTTCCAAGGTCAATCTTGTATTTTTAAGTTGTGTCTTCTGTTTTGGTTTTCTTTCTTTTTGTTTTGTGAATATTTGAACTAATGTGACAAAAACAATCTTTAACAAAGTCAATACCAGCACCCTGTGTGGGCACACTGCACAATGATCACGCTATACTCCAATGCACATATTCACTAGGGGTGTAATGATACACTGATCTGGCTCAATAAATCAATTCAATATTCAACGAACCAACATGATCGATGCAAAGTGAAAATGTCTATCTACAGAGGCGCCCCTATAGCTCAGTTGGTAGAGTGTGCGCTCCATATACTGAGACTGTTAGTCCTCTGCAGCGGGTTCGCTCAGCTGGTTCGGCTTGTGGCCCATTTGCTCTGTGTGTCATCCCCTACCCCCTTTCCTGTCATATCTTCAGCTGTCCCTATAAAAAAAGCCCCAAAAATAATCTTTAAAAAATATTTATCTACAACATGATCTTTGAAATGCCTTTATTCTGAAATTCCCATGGCATGTCTGTGTTACAGATGTCTGAAAGAGTTCAGTCATTAAACTGTTGGATCATAGGTTAGCTGCTTTTTGTTGACTTAAATGTAACTGAAGGTGACACATGATATTGTCTGATATTGATTGCAGGCCCCTGAATTGCATCAAAATTGTATTGTGGTAGACTTTATGATATCAGCAAATATCGTATTGCAGGCCAAAGAATTGATATATCATATTTAAGACAAAACTTGTGATTTACACCCCTAATATTCAATCAAAGTTGTCACACTGTCCACAAGCTTTTTTCAGAGATACTTTTCTATTTAAGCCCGTAAATAACCAGACTCTCATCTATCTTAGAGACTGAATAATCTATTGCTGTGCTCATCTTGCATCGTCTCTCTATCTCTGTTTGCCAGTCCCCTGACTGACTGAGCCATTGTTTGATTTCTACAATAAAATATGTGAAAGCGCATTTGAAACGATGGCACATGAAAGCAAAACCACTTGTTTCAAACATGGTTCCTGATGCATCACAGGGAGCTCCACACAAATAAGTAAGAGTAAAATCACAGAAATTGAAAACACAACATCAGACTAGAATAAAGATAATACACCACCTGCAGCTCCAACTGCCCTTTTGCATAAGGCAGTTTTTGAACAGAAAGAGGGAAATAAGAAGGCAATGCAGATTAAAATACAAATTGGAATAGGAAATGCTCATTCAAGTTCTGTCTGATCTGTTTTGTATTCTTCCATTAACCTTCTATTTTTCCCTGTTTCACAATCACTCCCACACTCTTTCAACTTATCATCCACCCATACACACTCTCCCCAAACTCCTATCCTCTCCATTATTTTCTGCCAATCAAAGGATCAGGGTCATGCGGGAAGCGCCTGTCAATCAAAGACAGGGTCTGCTGAAGAGGCGGCTTCAAAAAACCCAGACAGAAAAATGCATGTATACAAGGAGACATCTTCACAAAGCTTCAAACACACTGTGATTCAAAACACAGGTCACAGGCACAGGCTGCTGAGGTAATACTAATAACTTCTTTGTATATTATCAAGTGCAACAGTACAATTTGTTTCTATGCAGTACTCATCCCAATGAGGAACAGAACAGCAAAGGTCAGCCATGTTTCAGCCTCCACTCTCTAGATCATGATATGTTCAAGCACCATACAATTCATTTTGACAGAAAACAGATATTGTTTTTAACAAATAGTTGTCAAAATCTAGTAGCATGGTGCAAAAGGGATACTGCGTGTTTATCATTTAAAACTAATTTTAATTAACTGCCAATTTGTCCAAAAACAAAATGTTATAATCTCCACCCGACGTGAGCCTAGAGGGGATTGTGCATTTAGTCGTGTGTGTGGATCTGTCAAAAGCTAATCTCGCATACTACTAGACCCATCAGCCTAATACTTTTTGTGCACAGTAATGACTGAATGCTCAAGGGCCTCTTGTGGTTGTGGTGAATCACAATTTTTGAAAAACCTTGAAAGACCTATTTTATTGACTGCTCTGTTTTATACCACCTTAAGTGGCCGGTAAGGGCTGCAAGTTATTGACAGCTGCTTCAGTTTGGAATCTTGTTTCTGTGGTGTCCATGTTAGGCTTGGCAGATACTTTTGTATTCTTCATATTGAAATAATAAGAACAACACTGTCTGCTTTATGTATACACTGTGTCCAAGGTTTGTCTCATATTGCTGTTCTACTCTGGTTACACCAAGGTAATGTACCTATTTTCATATTCTCTCTCCTTCACACATAGGCTCCCCTGCGTGTTCCACACCAACATACCTCCAAACACACCTTGTGGAGATCTGCACTCTACTGAGCACACTCTTATACTGTACATTTTTACGGTTATCAACAATTGATTCAAACTTAAAGAGCACAGAAAACCATCAACAGAGGCAAAAAGAAAGCAAAAATGCAAAAAGGAGAGATTTAAAAAAAAAAAAAAGATGTTTTGGAAGTCTGGTGTTGTGCTCACTGATGTCTGTTTTCCCAGTTGGGGACAACCAAGACAAACAAAGCTTTGTAGACAGGATTAAGAGTGCAGACATTACTTTCCTGTGTCAGAGTCAGAAAAGGTGCCACACAACTGGCAACAAATACAGGGTATATGGTACAAGGACCAAGTAAAAACAAGGAATAAAAGTAAAGACAAGCAGCCTAATCAGCCTGTAGTAATGCAACACTCATTAACAGTGAGAAAGCCCTCGATCCATTCTTTAGACTTTAAAGAGCCGACAAAGTGCAGGTGGGTCTGCTGCTGCCAGCCACTAGGTTGCTCTAACCTACATCACACAGCCTCACCCTCAGCGCCTTCCTTGCAAACAGTGGAGTCAGAAGTCAGAGATGACAGTTGTTCCCCGGGTGTATAGTCTGCAAATAGTGGTAGAGTGCGCACAAGTTGGGGCAGCTTAGTCCCTCATTCATCACCACTCACCTCAACACAAGCCAAAGGAAAACATAGCCAGGATCATTAACCTCCTGGCGTGATCCAGAGAGCTGGCTGTTGCTCCCCGGTCTGACTGACTGTGTGAGTTCCATGACCAACATTATTGTAGAGGCTCAATACTGTGAGTTAAGCTTCTTTTTCCTTCAAAGTGGGAGAAGCTGTTTTTGCAAATAAGGAGAGACTGTTGTGTTTTTTTTTTGTCTATGTTCTTGTCTTTTGCAAGGAGGACTGAGTATGTTGTGTGTCTTGTGGATTGAGAAATGAACTCTTAACACACATTCTTATTGTTTAGTTTATTGGAAAAGCAGCACCTCTGTTCTTATGTTAATACATTCTTTAATTGTGAAAAAGCAAAGTTGCAATGATGGTCTCTTTTGGTACAAATACTTACTTTATCTTAAGGTTGTATGAGCTGGTTGATGTGCATTTAAGGCATACATCCTTTGTATTGGCTGGCTTTATGTCTGGGACTGGACAGCTTTTAGCTTGGCACCCTATGAATAAAATCAAGATAAGATAATATTTGCACACAAAAGCTGTGATAGTACAGCACTGGGTAATATTGTATTTTACATGGTCGGGATCAACACTGCTACTCTATAACAGTTGTTGTGAGTCAACTGACAGAAATAATTACTATTAAAAGTTGATAAAATAACAGAACCTCGCGAATGGAAAACAGCAATGTGTTATGCACAGTGTCAGACAAAATGGTGAAGTGAAACCAAATAGAAATTCTGATTATTGGGCTACAAAAAGACATCTATTGGCAACAAAAGCACAAAAGGTGTCTGAGGCCATTTCTACTGTATACTATGTTTGTGGCTAAATGTCTGCTGTTGGTAGGCAGAAATAAGGAATTAACTTTTACAAGCTTTAGGGTGTACATAAGTGAAGTTTAACCTCTGTAGAACACAATGTTAAAACTCTGATTAATGTCTGTTTCAGTACTAATTAATTTTGCCATATGAAAATCCACTGATGAAAAGAGTGTATTTGACAGACTGTCGCGCGAGTGTGTATATGTGTTGAGCAAAAAAGAGTGTCGGTGAGTAGGTTAAAAAGAGGGAGTGGGTGGTGTGTGTAGGAAGCACGGTGTTATAGTAAGACAGAGGAGTGTGTGGTAATAAGGCTGTCAGTCACAGCAGGATCTCATTAAGACAGAAGAGCTCAGCCTCATTCCTCATTAGTTGGGCTTAACTACTGTCTGCACACCTACACTCCACAATAAAAGACACACACACACACACACACACAAATTTATACACAGTGATACATTTGCACACACTCTCGACAAATACTTCCACCCTTCAAACACTTCACACATCGTCTCCAACACAGGCACACATTCCCATACATTTCTCACCCAATACTCAAATGCTCATTATTCAAACATACACACAAAGCTCTCTCACATACACCCCCACATACACTCATCATAACCATGATGAAAGACAATTTATTGCCAGCGACAGGCAGGATGGAAACCAACCAATTAGACTGTTTAAGAAGATAACAAAACCAAACGGTGGTTGTTCACTTGACATAGCAGCTGATACAACAGAAAAACACTCAAGCCGCAGGCAGATCCTGGCTGGTGGTTTGTGTTCATTTTGTGCCCCGATGCCAGTGCATATAAATCTAAAATGAGACAGCTACCATGCCTCTGTTCAGTCCTAAAACCTCAGTCTAAATGGTCCTCTAGTGAATTTAAATGGAGGTGACATGTTCTTGGTTGATGTTGCAGCAGCTACAGGTACAAATAACAATCATGCTCCACAACAATGTATCTTTTCTGGACTACACCTTTGGATTAATCATTTTACACAGATACACAAATCTCTAATCCTCTACTTCCGGTCGACCATCATAGGACCTTAATTTGGAAAAAAAATACATGTGGTTGCAGAGAGAAATAATTTGTTGGTCCTCTTTGAATTGTGCCGCAAATTACTATGATGTTTGTCAATGAAAAACATAATTTTACAAGTATGTAAGGCAAGTATTTACAAGAATGTCACCATTTGGGGCATGGAGCACATCAGTAAGGGAGGGATTTTGCCTCTCTATACCCCTATAATAGTTTGGGGGAGGCTATTTTAAAACTGTAGTTTACCAAACTAGTCTGTTCATTAATGAAAAGTAATTAATCTACATCTTAACTCTTCTAAAAGTAAAACTACTCTCAAAACATAGTTCAACTACATCCAAATGACATCACAAGGAATTATCACAATCTAAGTCTTGAATTGCTGATTGTTACACTCTAACCCAATGCCAATGAGTAGAGTGTACTGTAGGTGTGTTTGATTTAAGGGCAATCCTCACTAATGCAGTCGGAGAATGTCTTTTATGGAGAGTATAGGGAGCAACTGATGAGGTGGAATCAGGAAAATATTACATTTTGGGGGAAATTCTTAGTATTCGATCATAGACATCTCGGTCAGAAACCACAGGTAATTTTTTCTTTGAAAATGATTTTGGATTATTTGGATAATGACAGTATGACCGGAAATAGGGTAGAGAGAGGGGGGATGACACACAGCAAATGGGCCGCAGGTGGGAATAGAACCAGCGATCAGCTGCAGAGGGCCAAGAGCCTCAGTATATGGGACGCACGCTCTACCAACTGAGCGATAGGGGTGCACCACCACAGGTAATTTTAATCAAACAGCAGCTGACTATGGCTTTGTGCCATACTGCATGTTATAAAAAAGGTCATGAGAATGCTACGAATGTGTAGTTTGGAATTACAGTAACTACCTAAACTATATGATCCAAAGTAGTTCAATGTTGAAAAAGCTTGAGATTTGAATATAATTAAACTACCACCCCACTGCTGAAAAATATAGTTAAACTAGTAACTGAACTTCAGTTAACATCCCGATGCTGCCTTATATTGCATACTGTTAACACTCCCTGGAGAATACTATGCACATTCCTGCACAAAACTGTACAGCTGCCAATTTAAATAGCAGTTTGTACATATTTTTATATATCTTTTTTAGATTTTATAGTCAACTTGTAAACCTACTTGGCAATAAATATGATTGAGATTAATGTACTGTAATTTTCTGCCTTCCTGAATCTGTGAATTATTATGGTGTCTGTCATGACATTGCTGTGAGCAGCAACTGTAGAGGATCTTTGTTTGATCTTGTAGCAAAGTTTGTAGGCCATACAGGGCTAGGCTAAGCACACCACAGAAGTCTACAGCATGTTTCACAGCAGTGCCCGCTATCAAATGGCAGTCAGCTGCTGCCATGGGAAGTGCCCACCCAGCGGCATTAAAGATTAGTCAGTTTTCTTAACAAATATGTCAGAAAATGTTTTTTTTTAATCAATTTTTGAAAAATGTGGGCAATAAGTGCAGCATCTTATTGGTTTACATAGTCTTTACAAAAAAATTAGCTTGACTTCATTACATGCAGACATTTGAACAAGAGAGAAAAGAGAAAAAAGGGGCCATGAAGATTTGACTCACAATATGTCACAATAATGCCTGAAAGTACTTTTCAACAAATCAAGGTGCCTGCTTTGTGGTGCTGCAGTATGTATAGAAGATAGATTCAACAATATTACAACATGGAATGGTTTTTGTTTTTTCTTTTTGATTCATGCAGCTGTTTATGAGGATTCCGCTGATTATTTAGTGTAGTAACATTTTCTCCCCCTTAAAGCTTTTTTTCTTCACCACAATGCACTTTGCCGTTGTTCAGCAACAGGCACCTTCAAATGATTTACAGTGGGTAAGGTAGTGGTTAAGTAGTCACATGACTACTAAACATGTTTACTTCATAGCTCAGTAAATAAATGGAAAATATGGTAGCATTACGAAACTTCTCATCAGTGGTACCTTACCTAATCATTTGTTTTTATTATATTTTATCCATTATATTTGTACTATATTTATTTTGCACTAAATTATCAATATTCAAGGGCAATTTTGCTCAGAGCCCTTTCAATTTGAACATTCATTAATTACAGCCCTCTCACCGTATCAGGCAGCCTCTCCATGGAGTGCTCAAAGGGCACTACAACAGGTCAGGTTGGTTTCGGAGAGGTGGTGAGCTTTAATTAAACCAGTGCTGCTTTGAGGCAATCAGCTGGTAGAACGGCAGCTAATTAATGTGTCCAGGCATGAGACGACATATACATACACACAGTAGGATACGAGATAAATAGATAAAGATGCAGCAGACACACACTGATGCACAGAAACAAACACACTATTTTTACGATCAAATATATACCGATAGAAAGACTCACTCCCTGACTCACACGCATACAGAGTAACAAACAAATCATCCGTCATCACGTGCTGCCCAGTCATGCAGCTCGTCAGCTAACCATCCATCTGTTAATGTACTCACCCATTCATCAATCAATCCACCCTCTCTCCAGCTTCTGTCCATTTATTTTTTCCTGCTTTTGGCCCAAAGTCTACGCACTTACAAATACATCAGTCAGACTGTAAAGCCACCTATCCATCCATTAATGAGCCCCTCCATTTATCCATCCAACCATGAGTGCTCTCCATTTGTTTTGTCGACAAGTAAAACAAATAAAACAGAGATTTCATCTTGCTAGACCACAGCAGTTGTTCAAAAAAATAGTTTTTTGCTTTAAAGGGACAGTTCAACCCATTTTTTTTTTCTCTTACCTGTAGTGTTGTTTATCCATCTACATTGTTTTGGTGCAAGTTGTCATGTTTTGGAGATATTGCTTAAAATAGTTTGCACATGAAACTGCTAACAACAATGTCTGTGGATTATCTTAAGTAACCAGGCCATGATTTCTGAAAAGAGACATTGCTGTTGACTATTTTAAGTGTGTTTCTTAGGGGATTTTAAGCAATGCAAGCAGAGTGCCATCTAGTTCAAGAAAAGGTAGACATGTCTACAGCTGATATCTTCAAACCTCAGGAACGCACACCAAAACTATCTAGATGGATAAATAGCACTACAGGTAAGAGTAAAAATATATATGTTTAAATTTGGGACAGAACTGGCCCATTAAGAGTGACAGTTCTGTTTTGTTGTCTCCTCTGAGCATTGTCCATGAATGTGTATTGCAGATTTCCCGTTTACTTGGCAGTGTGGAGAAACTGAATAGACTTAATATGGAACTCTGTTACATAGAAACTCATTCCCCTGGACAAATAAAAACAACACTATATATTCAATTTTAAACAGATTTAATCTTTTCATTTCCTTTCACTGAACTAAAGAGTAAAACCGAGCAGAGAGTCATATCTGATCAGCGGGCAGAAATTATAGTGCTCTGTTATTAAACAAAAAAAAAAAAAAAAAAAAAACTTTCAAGGCAAGTGTGAACACAAAAAAGAATATTTTAATAAACAATGTTTCAATATTCTGTTGAAATGTTATAACTACCGCCAATCCTCCACATATCTGTAACCCAGCATCTCAGTCTCTATTAAATGCCCTCTCAACTCTCTCTACCGACATGTTGAAAAATAAACAAAAAGGAATATTTAATGTTCCCTTGTGAATACTTGGATGATAACTTGAAATATTCCAAGTTATGTCAGAAGAAAAGTACAAACATCCAGACTGCATGTATGAAAGAAAATGTGGATTATTCTGAATGAATGTAAGATCAGTTAAATAACTGACACACTGTAATGTTGGGCAAACTCAGCAAAATTAGGAGAAAAAAATCTGACACAAAAGTCCACTCAAGCAGTAATCATGAAAGCAAAACCAGTCCCAGCATTTTAAGATTAGACTGTATTTAGAAGATAGAATATATTTTGAAGTGTAAACGCAATCGCAAGAAGTCAAAGTTTACGTTAGGCTGTGAGAATTCTGTAGGATCAAGTTTTCAACTAATTATTTCGGCTTTCCTTGAAACATTTAGTGTTTTTTAGTACAAACTTCCCTCTTGTGTTTTTTTAAAATGCTTCTTGAGGTACATTTGGAGGAATCTGCTTATTTGTCTTACTCAGACTTCAAAAACCTCAATTATCTCAGATAAAATTTTAAATGTATTTCTGTATAGAAACAGGACTGATAATTTGTCAAAACTCACTTCCATTCAAAATCAAAACATGTTAGGAAGGAATCTTTTCACCAATGGCATGACCAGGAGAAACAATGACATATGAGATAAGCATATGTTTTGAAAAAAGTCAACTTATCCTTAAAAAAATTCAACTTCCTCAGTGTGAGCACAGTTACACTGTTTGTCAATCACCAAGTGTCAAGCTGAGTGATGTAGTAACTGATTGTAGGTTTAGCTGACCAACATGTGGTGTCTCACCATGTTTAATTATATGTCTGCTGAAACCTACTTTAACCGGAAATGGCAGGTTTCAGAGCAAGAACGGTGTGCCACTGCACATTTCACTTCACTCAGTGAGCTGTTAATTTCCCTGGGCACACTGCCAAAATGTAATCAATACACCGGGAATACTGTGTTCCCCCTCTTCCATCTTCCTCTACTCGCTTCAATTTGTTCTCATTAAAGAAGATCCATTCTACTCCTTTCTCCTTCACTCAGTGTTGATTTCTCCTGTTTCTCTTCACAGCCCTTCTGGTACATGATCTTATGAAGCTCACAAGAAAACTTTGACACTTCCCTCAATTGGCTGCTTGTAAATCAGCGAGCCAGTTATGTTCTTTAAATTAAATGTTGAAAACAAAAATGCATTCACAACAACTAAAATTTCATTTCATTCTTTAGTAAATGAAAAGTTTCTTTTAATAACAATAAAACATAAAAGTTTTTAGGTATTAACCACTTGTATTTACTTGTGTCAACACTAATTATTCATTGATTTTTGGGACAAAGTATTTGTAATGCACTTTTACATTTAAATAAAGAGCGCACTGCTTTCACTTCCATGTTTTCTTGCTGATGTACAAATCTGTGGACCAAAAGACTTTTTACCCAAAATTAAATCAACGGAGCTGCTTTTACTTTTAAGTTGTGCTACATTCACAGAATGTGAACGTACAGCAACATGCTGTACAGCATTGCTATTATGGGTGTGAGTTTATGCTGAACAAGGACGGGGATGCAGTGAGGTGACGTTAGTGATGTTATTCTTCTTGGCCTTCATCTGTTCATGACATTGCAGTTTGTGGTGTATTTTCAGGTGGCTCAACAAGTTAGTTGTCTTGCTTTGCAGCATAGACACAAGGCTCATGCACGCTTCACTTGCCCTGTATCTGAAATTCTTCCAAACGACAAATGATGATCTGTTTCGAAGTTTCCCGTCTGCTCCCTGTTGTATATTACTTTTCTACTCAGGACTGCAGCTGCAACATCCAGGAAATTTTGAAGAGGCTGCCACTGCAGGGTGGCTGGCTGTTAGTTTGGGAGCACTTGATCTGATATGCAGCAGAGTCTTCTGTCATCATAAATTTTGCAGTCAATCACGTTCATTTAATTGTGGGGAGCCAAAATCATGAGCATGATTAATATTTTATTAATTGTGCATCCCTGCTCTTGAAAATAATGTTTTGATGCAAACTGCAGTTTTCTAAACCAAAAGGTGTACTTACGTTGGCCCCAGCGACCCGTGCGGGGATTCAGATAATTTGGGTAGAGCCCATTGGGTCTGTCCATTTTGGCTAACAGCTTCCGGATGTGCATCACCTGTGATCAACACCAGACACAGTGGATATTTTAAGCCAAGCAGAGGATATTCACCTTTTCAAAAATGCTAGGTTTTGGTATTACTATGCAAAGGAAAAATAAGCAAATGTTAAGCACACCCAGACACAACAAACACACATATAGACAACATTAATTTACCTTCTGGTAGTAGGCAGGGTTCCCTGTCAGGTAGGTGAGGTGGACAAACTCCATATGAAGAGTCCCAAACTCAGCCAGGATGCTGCTGCCTGCCGACGCCCAACCCCAGTTACGACCAACACCACTGGGAGAGGAGGAAGAAGACAAAGACAAGAGGAGTGAGAACAGAGTTAGTCATTGATATGATGCAGAGTTTGACAGTAAAACAGAAAAAAAAAACTTGATCCATGTAAATAACAGCCTAAATACACAATAAAATGCAAAAGCACTTCTCTCCACAATTTCAGGTAGGATACCGTTGCTCTTTATAACATCACCAAACCCAGGTTTGTACATTTTCCATTTCAAAACATACTTTTCCAGCCTTCACTAGATTTTTCAGACTATGTATATGCAATTCAAAAATATTGCTGCATTTTCTTTTAAACTAGTTTGGTTGTGGATGTCTGGATTTGGTTTAGTTATAACGCACTTGGGGCAGAGCTTTTTAATTTATTTTTTAGAAATTCAGAATTTTACATTTTAGAAAACAGATTAAGGTAGATTAAGACAAACATATTTTTCCACATCATCTTCCTTATTTCCATACTCCAGGACCTGGAAATTAATAAAATAACATTCATTCTTTTCCATACTGCAAACCATAAATATATTTTTCATTCTAGTGACAGATGGAAGTGTACATGTAAGTGTTGCACTGATTGCAATTTGTGCAACAGGTTTACTACATGTTCTATGAGTTTGTCTCGGTCAAAGCAGGTAAAATGACATTTACACATGGCCATATGTGGCGCAGGAGGCATCTCAAAATGCTTTAATTTTACATGAGTACATAATAGGTTGCAATTTGTGGCTGTGCGCTTGTGTGTGAGAAGGAAGCACGTGTGAGAGGCACCTCGTTTGTCTGATCAAATGAAGGAAGAAAGATGTGTCACTTGTGTGTGTTTTCTGTTTAGACTAGATTCCTGTGTGTACAATTACTCCTTGGGGCATCTGAATGTGTTAAAACATGTGTAGCTGCATTTTCAACGCTGTGTGTTTGTCTGGTGGCAGATTAAGACAAAACACACAATGTCCGCTCTCTGACAAATTAGAATTACCTCAAGCAAAAGAGCTAGGGTGCTTAGCAACAAAGTAGCCCATGTGTTGATACAGCAAATTTTATTTCATTTTATTGTTTCATTCAATGAATAAGCAAATTGATAACACACTGAGCAGTAGGGAAGGGATTGAGATTAAAAGAGTACACACACACTTTCTCACTCTCTTCACAGATACAAAGACATGAAAAAAGGCAGTAGAAACCAATACGAGGAACAGAAAGGGATGGAAATGTTAAGGTAATGTTACATTTCAGGCCCAGACTACAACAGGAAAATGGACCATTGTTACAAGCTGTAGGCTAACAGGGTGACTACAGGTCTCTAAACGTTAAATTTAACACTTCTTTCAGAGCCTTTTCCTGCCTGTTCACAAAAGGTTCCAAAAACTACCCTGAAGACTCAAAGCCCTGTTCTCACACACCAATGCACACACGCACAGGTATTTTCAGTTATTCAGACCAGTAAGAATCCTTTTCAGGTTGAAGTTGAGCGTACAAACATTGGCAATAGTACAAGGTCACCAAATTATGTACTATTAAGAATGATGAAGTCAACTACTTCTGACAGTTTTTTTTTTTTTTGCTGGTGCCAGTTTTTCTTTGCTCTTCTCAAATTGGTCATAATAATTGGGATGACTGTTCTAAAGAACAAGGAATGTGATTTGGCTCTTTCTCATGATGCTGAGCAATCATTGCAAATAGCAACTCTGCTGTCAGTTTCAGATACTTCAAAAATCTTCACATCGCAGACATACTCACATCACATGCCTACAATTAAAGCCTCATCTGATCAGCCTGTCATATCTACAGAAATCTTCATTTCAGATCAATGAGCCTTTATTGGTTGATACTGATTACCTGATATTATCATGCATCCTTACCCCCGACCTCAGAAAAATACAGAACTTTGCGCAAGAAATTATATCCTTTGTGTAAAGGATGACCAACTGTCTGAGATTTTGAGTTTATTTTCTTTTTGAGAGATCTCTTATTGATTTGTGGGGTAAGAGTGTTTATTCTGGACAGATCTGAACAAACTGAATTTCTAGCTTTTGGTGTTTGTTCCCTGAGGAGTGTTTTTTTTTTGTTGTTGTTGATCTCTGGACTCTTTATTTTAGGTGAATAGCATTTGGACTTTTCTTTGGATTATTTGGACTGGTCTGTAAAGGACATTTTCTTTTATGTGTTATCTTTTTCACTGTACCACAAACACACTGGTTTATAATGAACGTCCCTGTGTTTGCATTGTCACTCATATTATTGCTTTCTTTGTTTGCATTCTGTTTGGTGCTTCCAGTTAAAGAGAAGTGGGTTCATAGGGTAGGGATATACCAATACTGATACCAGCACTGGGTATTGGTCTGATACTGTCCTCATGTAACTCATAAAACTACGCCAATACTCCACACCCGATACCATGTGACGAAAAGCAGCCACTCGACACAAGCAATGTGATAAAACACCTAAAGAACCGACATGACGCAGAGTTCAAGGTGTTTGCTGATGCCTACTTATTTTTTGGTCACGCGGTCATTATCAGTGAGAAACTCTTTGTCCTCAACATCATTCACTAATGACTGCAGCTACTTTTGGCCACTGTCCATAAAATTCCATGCAAGTCCATGTAAAACTGAAACAACCTCACAGACTGCACCTGTTGACCGCAGCCAGCCGCTGTCCAATAAGTCCCGGCGGGTGTAAACTAGTTGAATGTAGGGCTGAAACAAAGGCAAATAATTCTGCCTTGAGGCTTCGTTTAAATCCGGACAGCTATGCAGCACACTGTCCTTTGCACGTAGGGATGGGTACTGAAACTTTTTTCAGTAACTTTTTTATTAAGTGGGCCCAGAACTTAATTATTAAAGACCAGAGTATTGATAAACTCCAACATTTCAGGTTTGATGTAATTTATTATCACACGGCCGCACCGTCTCTCCTCTCCGTGACTGTATGGCTCCTCCATACATGCACGCACGTTACTGTTACGTTACCATAATCTGCTCATCTTGCTTTTCTCCTCATCTCTCTTCTCCTCACACTCACATACCTCAGGTCTCACCAGAGCTCGCCCTGCCCTGCCTCCCTCTATTTCTCTCTCCTTGAATGGTGCTGAATGACATCAACACCAGCCAGGCGCCCTTACACAATTATACAACTGCATAAGTAGGCCTATACGTACATTGAACAGGGGACTCAGCTACTCTGTCAGAAACTGTCAGACCTTCACACAGCAGAGCAAACAGGTGAGGGAAGGGGAGAAGCAGATAGATCACTATCGCAGATGCCGTCGTCCTCTTGGACTGATTAAAAAAAAAAAATCCCAAAGTTGGTCACAAAATATACCTGGGTGACCGCACAAATAAAGTCTATGTGTGGGAAAGACTGCAGATTGTAACATCATGCTGTTTACAGAGAGCGCACAATTATTGCTTATCCAATTATTCAATTAATTGCCAGAATAATCAATAGATTACTTGATTATTATAAGAAACGATAGCTGCAGTCCTAGTTCAATGCCTTGGCTAATTAATCCGAAGAGGAAGAAAAAACACTGTTGCCACTGTCTGTTTGGGGTTCACAGCAGGGTAAGCAAAACTGTTGCACATGGCACCACACTCATAAATGCCCCCCTTCAACAATGGCAGGTAAGAACTAATTAGCTCTTAGACAAGCGGAACATGGAGAAGCAACTCAAACACTACACATGTAAATGTCTAATTAAAATACTAGTTAAATTGCTGTAAATGATAATGGAATAATTATCAGATGTAACACAATTTGTAACAGTAAACTTAATTCTGCAAGTCCACAATAAACTGTATAAACTGTAATGGCATTAAGTACTTGTATTGGTACTCAGTATCGGCAATTACCCAAATGTAAGTACTTGTATTTGGTCTGAAAAAAAGTGGGATCGGTGCATCCCTAGTTCATGGCAGAGTGTCCTGTATGCAGCACTGATTCATGTACTCATGTGGGAGGTTGACCTTAAAACTCTGGCTGGCACCCCAAAAACATAAAGGCAATCTGCTACTGGAGCTGAAGTGATTCCTGGAGGAACTCGAAACTAAATAACTATACACAGCACAGTAGTGGGGCAACAGAACTGTGGTTTGGTACAGTTGACTACATTTAAACCTCAGTATGTGAAATACAGTTTTACTGCCACTGTTACTTTTCAAACTAATAACTCCCTAAATCTTAATGCAGAGTTGCAGTGAAAAGAGAAGACAGATGCACACTGTGTTTTACTCTGAAACACAATACTGCGTGGCAGTAGAGTCTAAAAAAATAAATAAATAAAAAATCAAATTCAACATTTAAAATGTTGCTTTCATCTCAACTTGTTCAGTGGTATAACTGGGAAAATGGGCATCCTCATCATCACAGATATAGATCATAAAAATTGTGATTTTTATTGTAACCTCAGTGATATTTGCTTACTTCCCCTCCACACAATGCCACTCTAACTCATTGGAGCAGTTTACAGTTGCTTTGCCCAACTGTGACACAGACTTCAGTGTCGACTGGCTATTACTGTGAGGTCTAACCATAATCATAGTGCTGTGGGCAGGACAATGAGCCTACAGAGTGCAGTATTGTACAGTGTATAATTATTTATTATAAGTATTATAGCATAATATACAGTACAGTATTAGTATTAAAATATTTTTTCTAAAAAGGAAACCAGTAAGTTTTTCATTTTAAGAGGCTTGTCTTATTCTCCCCTTTCTATATTTACTATTGCTCTTTAGTGTTTCTTATCTGATTACTCCATTAATTGATGAAATATTCAGTAGAATACCTGATTATTAAATTAATAGACAGCTGTAGCCCTATCCACAACGGTTCACCATATCATTACATGGCAATACGTCAGTGTTGTCTTTATAGCTAGTTTCTACTGTCCCAAAGTGGTCTAAAAAATGGGACTACTGCAGGTTGACATTTTGATAATATATAATGACAACATTTATCTTTTAGTGAAAAATCTCTAGATTAAGGAAAAAAGGAGAAAAAAGCTCAAATTGACACGGCGTTTGTTCAAGGACCATGCTGTCAAGTCACACCAGAGTTTGTTCAAGGCTGCTTGGTCAACTGTTAGCGATACTGAGTGGCATATCTCTCTTTATATTCATCTCAGGGCAGCTACTGGATGAGGGGGGTGGTTTTCACTGGCAGTGTCACTGACCTCTTAAGGTTGACCATGGCCCAAGGGATTCCTGTGGGGGTGTTAAAAGCAGGAAGCAGCTTCTCGGCTAGCTGGACAGCTTTCAGCTTGAACACCTGGAGAGGGAGAGGGAGAGAGGAAGGATGAGAAAAAAAGAGAAGTTTAATTTTAAGATCGATTACCTTTTATCTTGTTCACTTGGAATATTCTGCAGTCCATCAACGTTTCCTGCTTATTATTCTTCTCAAACAGCTGACAGGTACAAGCATAAAACAACTGCCAACATCCAAAACAAATGCAGGATGAAGGCAAATAAAGCAGAGCGAGGTGTCAGGAGACAAACGATTGCTAAATGATGGCCACAAAGTGTCAGAGCCAAACAGATTTATGGGGGAGACTGTCAGGATAATATATGCGAAAGCTCCCTTCAAACTGTGCTGCAGTAATATGAAATGTTGCAGAATACCACTGAGATGTCTACAATGAAAAGCTTGGAGGTCAAACTACACTGACTGAGCAGAGTGAGATACCAAAGTACACAGTCAGAGTTGGCTTTCTATTATCGTGACTGGCGTCTAATTTACACGGACTGATGGAGAGAAATGGACATGTGTTCATTTTGAGATTACACAAGTTCTCGCACTCGTCTGACAGATGAAGGGCCAGAAAAATCTGCTGCAGCCCTTGTTCTTTGCTGCTTCGTGCCAATCAAAGAGATAAAAAGAAACTAAGGTTATTCTGCTACTGAACTCACGGCAAATGAGCATATGCTGAAAGCTAGTGTAAAACTGCTTAGAAGACTCCTGCTAACAATCAAAGCAGAAAAGAAGTAGACAAAATAAACACAACTTACTACTACAACCGCTGTCCCAAACTGAAGTTGTTTTTCCCCATTCTGAAATTGCTGCTTATCTAAACCTTCCTTAAGACGAGTATAACAGGCTGTGGCCTACACAGTAGCACTAATTTTAACAGAGCAATTATTATTCAGACACTTTCATACGCCACACATTAGATGACATGTAAGAGAACACATGTATTGATCAACATGACCAATATGGTGCAGCTCAATAAGCACATTCAACTTTTCCAGCACAAATATTATGACAAGGCCACCTTGCATAACACTGTATATAGACCGCTTTTCTATTGGTGAACATTTTGTCTTTGTGGGCAGAGCTTAGGTGGAGGCAAAACAATTCCCTAAGCATGTTAGTTGACACTAGCTGGCAAGTTTTGTGGACTTGTTTTGTCACGATGGCAGAAGAAAATATGAGCTCTATTGAAAATGTACAGTCACTCAGTCTCCAGGGTTGCGAGTGTTACTTGAAAGGGTCTATTAACAATTTTACAGTGTCCAGTTTTCATAACCATTTATACACAGAGCTAAATGTTACATATTTTGCTCTGCTTACCAAGGGTGCAACACGTGGGTAAAATAATAATCTCTGCATGCATATGAATCTTAAAGCGATATTCCACCTTGTGAGAATAGGCCACTCAGTATGTACTCACTACTATGCCGATGTGATGATGGGTGAAGGTCTTCAGTTCACAAAACAATCCTGGAGTTTTAGGAGAAACAGGGTAGCAGCCTCATCCAGTACAATGGCAGTGAACGGTGACCACGGATAAAACGTTAAAAATAGCACACAAAACAAACACAAAATGTCTCCATCCTGCTTGTGTGGTGTAATCCAAGTGTCCGTGAGCCGCGACATTAAAAATTAATCGCAAAAGACGCCATTTACGCCATGTTTTTAGCAGAAATGTCAACTGTAGCATGTAGCCGGTAGGATGTAAACATGGCGTTCTCGCGAGACTTCCGCACGTGCGTCCATTAAGATATATACGAAGTCCCGCGAGAGAAATTACATCTTTTGCAATTAATTTTTAAAGTCGCAGCTCATGGACATTCAACGTTTTATCCGTGGTCACCGTTCACTGCCATTGTACTGGATGAGGCTGCTACCCTGTTTCTCCTAAAACTCCAGGATTGTTTTGTGAACAAAACAATCATCACATCGGCATAGTGGTAAGTACATACTGAATGGCTTATTCTCACAAAGTGGAATATCACTTTAAGTCTTTATTAGATAATAGCTGATGGCCTCAGAGGTTGGGAAAGTACAAACTTAGTGGCCCTCAAGTCTACGGATGCAGACTTGATGGATTCACCTTCTCTGAGCTAAAACAGATTCCCTGGTACACATCAAAACAATACACCTACATGAGTGACTGACCGTGAATAACTAAATAAGCGAAGGTCAATAATTAAACTAATATGTAATTTTGTTACGTTTTAATATTTTTTCAGCAAGAAAGTTAATGTTTAAATTCCCAATATCTGGTCAGTTTATCCAAATAACACATATTTATAAAGTTGTACAGACCTTTTTGTAAAGATAAGTTTCTCTGCTGTCCCATACAGCATATCTTTGTGTTCCAGCTGCTACTTTTATTGCTCTGGGATGACAGGAGTGCTAATTTCGAGTGCTGAGAACACTTATGTACCTTACACAATTATTAGCACCATTTTAAGCAAAGAGAGCATACATACATACTTTCCTTGTAATCATTTGTTTGTTTGAAAATAATGAATGCATTAACACTTGTGTCCTATAAGCTAAATTTTAATTTGAGGGACACCTTAAGAGAGTGTGAATCCACAAAAATGTTTTGCCTGACAAAGGTGTCAAATCCGAACATATGTTCAAACAAAACATGAAAGCTTACTTAAAAAATTTAATTATTCACAGCATGAACTGCAAACCATAATGGAAGTAAACAAGACATACAGAGTAGGAAGTGGACTGAAAGAGCTGCATTCTGGTTTTTGACAGCAGACAAGCACACAACAGTCACACAGATGAAAGCATGGCATTCATGAACCATGTGCTGAAGAAAATCCAATGAAAACAATTAACACAAGTGGTGCCAACTTCTTGTGCACTAGTGCTGTATAAGCACTAGCAACAAAAAAAACTATGGTATAGAGACAATTAAATGTGGCATTGCAAATGTAGTTTTAGTACAGTGTTCAAGCTGACTGCATTGTAAATACCAGACTGCTAGCAGCTGCTAGATAGGTGTATCAAAGAGGTCCTACAACTTAACAACCTGCCTGTATGCCTACCTAGATTTTGATCCAGGTTGTAAGAAAAGTCCAGGAGAAAAGCGGAAAAGAAAATGGCTCCAGACTGTCAATCTGTGCCTTTTTAAAGATTTGCAATATATATTTTACTTCTGAAGGACAGTTGTGGGATAAATGCTCAAAGTGGGAGTTGTACAACTTGCAGACAGCAGTCAGGCAAAGCAGAGCCACAGAGGAAAGCACTTCAACATGGGGCAGACGGAGGCTGATTCATCAACACAATCTGTCAGGGCTGAGCAGTTTTATAGAGAGACCAGATCTATGGAAAATTCCTGCTGTCTCACAGAGTAAGAGGGAGCAATAACACATGCTGGTGTTTGCAGAATATTAAGCAGCTAGTGGGACATCTTACAGAAGACTTGGAGGTCAAACTGTGGAGTTAAACATGGTACAAATCCAGACACAGACAAGAAGAGGAAGAGGGAGAACAATGCAGTGCATATGAGGAGGATATCAAGAACATGAATGGGAAGAGAGAAATAGTCAGGAGGATGAGACAGGATTTAAAAGACTCTTTAGGCTGGATGATGAAGCTACAAAATAAAATACTGTTATTTTGTATTAAAGATTAGGGATGATTCCTGATTTTAAAAATGTTTATGCAAAAATGACAAAATAATTTCTAAATCATGACTGTTTACAAGGCTATCATTGGTATCCAACTTTTTACAATAATAGAATGTTGATAACTGATGTGGTTTTTTTGTTTTTTTGTTTTTATATCATTCTGTAGCTTCAACTCCAAACATTTGTGTTCAAACAAAACAAGAAAGCTTACTTAAAAAATCCACTTATTCACAGCGTGAAATGCAAACCTTAATGGAGGTAAACAAGACGTACACAGCAGGACATGGACTCAAAGAGCTGAATTATTTTTAATCCAACTAAACAATTATCGCAAGTGGTGCAGAGATACAAAAACATGTAACCCTTTTACTCATGGAGCTGAACATAAAAAACAGTACATAACTGCCAAACTTCTGGTGCTCTAGTGCTATATAAAGTCTAAGTGCTATATAAAAACAGAGCTTTAAATAACTTATTAACACCTAAATGATCAGAAAACAACAAACAGAGTGATAAGAACAAACTAAAATGACTTCAATGTTTTAGTTTGAGTTTTAGCTTTAGTTTGTTTTAGTTTGACCCATGTTGTATTTACTAAAATGGAGGGAGTGGTGTTTATGATGTATACTGCAGCCAGCCACCAAGAGGTGATTGAGATGTCCTGGTTTCAATTTTGGAGAGTTGTCATGTTTTTCATCTTTCTATATGTCAGTGGTAGGGACAGAACAAAGAGAGTGGAATCTACACACAGTTTTGTCTTCTCTTATGGCTTCACCTCAGACTGACGATGTAAATTGAGATTTGAAGGAGGTAACTATTTGCTATCACTGTCTGTATCTCAGCTTGTAAGCTTTAATGCGTCAGGCTCCATGTGTGTGTCTGTGCATAGGGTCATGGTGTGTGTGTGTACTCATCTCGTCTGCCCAGTCATCATAAACTCCTCCACTGATTCGTGGCCTGTCTGCTGGCCACACAGGGACCCTTAACAAACTCCATTGCATTTTATTGGCAATGCTGCTGCTGATGTCATCAAGCAGAGACAGGAGCCAAACGACCCGTCAGAGGAGGCGGCCAGTCGCCTCCACAGATAAAATTCTACAGCTTATGATAATCATCTTCCTCCACTGCTTTCATCTACAGGCAGGGATGAAAGGAAAGGCTGCACTCAGGGGAAAGCAAACAGGCCTTCTGAAGAAACAAGGGTGGTATTGTTGGTGGTTAAAGGAAGTGAGCCTGCTGAGAGGAGAGGAGGGTAGAGTGGCTGATTAATTAGTGCCTGTACATTAGCCTTATCTTTTTTTTTAGTACTATAGAGCATTATCACACTTGAGACAAGTGGTGCTCTGCCTAGTTTTACTTGTGTAGCCAAACTCTGTGTTCAGCATCTGGCGTGAACAGACTCTGAGGACATGCAACAATACGCTGCCAACTAAAGCACAAAAAAGTAGGTACAAACACAGCCACTCCAAAGCCTCCATAACCAGGCACAGTACCAGTACCTCACTGACATGCTCCCCCACCACACTCCTTCCTGCAGCCTCCGCTCCTTTGATGCCAGCCTCCTCTCTATACCACACAGGACCAAGCCCCCTCCTCCCTCTTGAAGTATCTCCTCAAACATATCCGAGACTGCACTGACCCATCCACATCAAATCACTGATCAAAACGCACTTCTCCAGACTTGCTTTTAACTTGTGACTAATGCTGTGATTAATGCTGTGTATGATCTTTTTTATGTAAGTTTTAACCTATGTGAAGTGTCTTTGAATACTCTGAAAAGCACTCAGTAAAAAAAAATATTTTTTTTTTTATTATTATTGTTACTATTGCCAGAAACCAGTCATTGTTGGTAAGTGTTATTCTTTTCCAGAAACTGCAATGCTGTGGAAACATAGACACTCAACATATTTTTTAGATCTTAAGATTATTTGATTCCTTTAGATGCATAAATATAAAGTTAGACATGAGTAGATACAGTGTGTGCATAGCAACGTGTACTGTACCAAACATGATTTTTTTTTCCTGTAAGAGTAACTAAGAACCAAATAACATCAATTATCTAGTCAGATTTATCATCTTGTTTAGTTAGTCTTCGATCAGGTCGCTGCTAATGAAATTAAATTTTATTTTTGCTTGCATTACAGTAACAAGATAAAACAGATAGAAGCTTACAAAAATGCACAGGGAGAACATTTCAATGACTAATTACAAATAAAGGGAGTCATAAATGTATTTTCATATCAGGTGGTGCACAAAAAAGGAATGAATCATCATATCTTCATACTAAAAAGCCAAATCTGATTCAATAGTCAAGGTACAGCACACATGTACCATTTTGGCGGAGGGAAATTAATTATCCGTTACCATTGCACAAAACTGCATACTCTTATTTAGGTAATAAAATTCACACATGAATGGAAAAAATGAGGGAAACAAAAGTGTATACTTTTCTTGTCCCTATTAGAATTTATGAGAAATATTTCAAAATTCAATCTCAATGCTGCTTCAAATATATTCTGGTTGCAGCTACAGGTTTTAACAGAAATAATTCAAAAACGACAACATCAGACACGGCTGGGGACACATTTGACCTTGTGCAGTTTCAGGAGCGCATCCTCAATTTGCAATCACAATCTTCATGTTGAATGAAAGTTATTCATCCTTTAATTTCACATTCTATCTTGTTCTACCAGAGACTACTGAACTGTGCAACATCCCACTGTTACAATGCCAACAGTATGCTGTTCCTCCTTGCAACATTTCCAAAATTACTGCAGCAAAATAAGCACATGCCTATGTGTATCTATCCACCTGATGACATCATATTTACTGTAGCAAGACAACTAGACACCAGACAGTTTGTTGTCTGGCACCTCCTATCTTGTTTCCATCATTTCCCCCCAGGTCTGACAGCTTTAGCTTTAGAGTTCAACCTCTTAAAACGCATTACAGCACACTTCAAAATCAATCACTGAACACATACACACATGAATGAAGATTTGAAAGACACAATTGGGAAACAAGACAAGGTTATAGGCAATAAATTTGGCCTGACACATTTTTTGAGAGCACAGACAAACATTACGCATATGAAAGGCTGGGGTGATGCTGTCAGACAACTGAACTTTATTACATATCCATATGAGCAGATATGTTGGCCAATAAGTAATACATAGCAGTACAGAAATGTCACGATTAAGGTAACAGCGTCACCATTACACAATTTATTCACCAGAGAGCACTTTCAAGCTTATTTTTCCTTACTTTAACAAGCAAATGTAAGGGATCTTTATCGGAAATTCTTGTTTTTTATGTGTTTGAACGATGAATTTTAGCCAAGATATGTTTATCAGATGACTCAAATATTGTTTCTGATGTCGATCTGTCTACAAATACAGTATCCATTGAGCCCTAGTACTAACATTGATATTATCAGAATGAAAAACTGAACATATTTCTGTCTTCCTCTCCTCTGCTTTTCTTCCTCCATTTTTCTTCAACCCATTTTTCACTTATCTCTTTTCCCATCTTTTACCTCTCTCTTTCCATTCAATCTTTTTTCCTATAATTCTTTTCTGCATTCTCTCCTTTTTTCAGGATTAGTAGTGCCCTGAGGCCACTCGGTTGTTTGTTTCGATGGGCCAAATTCCCAGACAGCAGATTTAGAGTATGTCAGGAGGAATGAGGAGTTAGAGTGGGACACAGGCCGGTTTTGTGTCCCTTGTGGTTGAGAATGATGTTAACACTGCCTGGGTGAGAGGTTTGACTCCTACTGGGACCAGCCATGCTAAAAACGCATGCAATGGTCCTGTAAGGAGCTTTGGATGAAATCATCTGCCAAATGGTACATCAATGTTACATCCCAGGGACAGGGAGAGCTGTAATCCGCCACTCAAACACGTCCTAAACTCAGCCAATGATCCAGTTATTACACATGAGGATATAATTTGTAAGCTGTGAGCAGCTGGTAGAGACTGAAATCGCTGTAAAGCAGAGCAGTCTCTGATAGATATGACAGTGTAGACAGAAACACATACAACAAAGTGTGCACAAATACAGAAAATCACAAAGAGAAAGTAGCCTGTTGCAAACTGCATTGAAAAGGTAAATGTAGCCTACAGATGCAGAAGTGGGAGAGCTATCACCATCAAATACACTGGCAGTGATGGAGCTTAGTTCCAGCTCCATCAGGTCCATCCTCTGGAGTGCATGCATTATTATTGGAGTGCATTACATTATGTTTTAGTGCTGCCTCGATACCAACATTTTGACTTCAACGCCAACAGCAAGTTTAGTATCATGATTGATACCAAAACATTAGTTGAAACTGAATCTATACTGGTTCAAAATTCAAAAACAAGCTGTCCACAAGTGTTAACATACAGTATGTTGCAGCAAAAACAAAGAGACCCACAGAGTGTACAAATTAAATTTACAATAAATCTTAAGTGTTTCATTTTAATTCCATACTTATCAGAATACTTTGCTAATCTATTTGTCTAGTGGGTCAAAGGTTAATATATTATGTATTATAGAGCTGCTCTGCACAATGCCTATGTATTAGTCTATAAACTACAAAAACCAAAAAATCCCAAACTGTAAACCATGGCTCTACCAACAGAGACCATTTCCACTTAAATGTTACTCCAGAAACCCAGTCACTTATTTTTCAGAGGCATTATGCTCATTCTGGCACAGTTGCAGCTTTTATACTATTTTAAGTGAGAGTCAGTGCGCCTCTTTTACTGCCCATTCGGTCTTACACCACAGAGCCACCACAGTTTAGAAGTGGCATGTAGCTAGTGTTAGTAGCCTTATACTATTAACTGTTTTAAGAAGCACCAAAACAAGACACCAAAAATACTGTAGCCTGGTACAGTGTCACTAGTTCTGAGCGTGAGTTAAAAATATTAAACTTGAGCAAAAAAATTGCATGCATCACAGGACAGTGTATATAGTATGTGGGGAGGATTAGGCAGAACGGAGGTACAGAGCTGCCGCTCGTCATCAGACAGCTGCTGAGCACTGAGGGCTTCTCTGCGAGAGAGCTGGGAGTAGAGTCAGGGCTTCGGTAGGAATAAACGCCGTGACTCACATTGGATTCTGCTCTGATCCAATGTTCTTCATGAAGTGCGGCAGATCAGTCAGAGGCTGAACTGAACACAAACACACACTCTTGGTGCCTGTGCGAGGCAAAAATAGGCTTTGCTTTCCATTTCAACACACATTAATACTGACCCCAGCAAATAGCAAACATTGGTAAATTCTAATACTGAACAGAATTGAAAAATTAACTAAATGTTGGTATACTTTGCAACACTATGTGTAACTGGCAAGTGAATCCTGTCTGCTGTGTTTAGATGTTCCTTGTATTCAAGCTTGTATTTAACCTTGCATAATCAGATTTAATCAAAGCTGTAGTTTAACCATCTTCCTTTGTTTAGATTTTAAAACTGTTCCCTTTGCTGCTGCAGCTTCCAGCTGTCAGCTCCGTGCTGCTGTTCTACATTCCACTCCACCATCCTACCAACAGAAATCCTACTCCAAGTATAAACAAATGAAGATCAAATACACAAAGAGATGTCTTTGTTCACCATAATCATTTTGTTCACCAAGCCATATCTTTTGTGTGTGTGTGTGTGTGTGTGTGTGTGTTTTAAATCTATCTGATAAGTCAATGTATTGATGTAATGTTGCTGTGAAGATAAACCTTTCGCAGGGTTCTTTTTGGCTTCTATCTTCTAATACTAATATAATGAAATATTGTATTAATTTGTCACTCAATAAGTACAGGTATATTAATTATTATTAACTCCTTACTGTCTCTAATGACTGACATGTCTCCATAACAAATACACTGTGTAAAAAGAACTAAAACTTATTCTAAATACTTGACTAAATAATAAGATCTGAATTTTTTACACCGACTGCAATGAAGAATCTGCTAATACATAAGACACTGTGCACACGCACACACTCACTGCACATGAGAAGACACACAGCCTCTGGTGTAAGCAGTGGGCCACTGTTGACATGTAATGGAGCCTCCTAAAGGGATTAAGGGGTAGACTGTGAAATGTGCTGAATGCGCCTGCTTGGTAAGAAGGGCCCCAGGGGCCAGCAGGAAAGACAGGATTAAGTCACCAGTTGTGTGTGTGTGGTTACTGCACATCATTTCCATACTTTGTCATGCCACTTCACCATCAGCTGATCCATTTGTTCATATTGTTTAGCATGCAGTGGCCCTGCATCAAAGGCAGGAGGCACAAAGATGAGCTACCACGGAGAAAACTTGAAGACCATCATCAAATTAGCTCAATAATGCCTTCATCTGTTGACATCATACTGTATTACACCAACTGCTGTCAGATATTTTGTACTGAGCATTTGTGGAAATGGTGCACTTAAGAAGCCTTGAAAAGGATATGACTGATGAGTAATGAGCCTTTTCTATCTGCGCTTCCCTCAGTGTCCAATCTTCTAACTGAAACAAATGTGGCTAGTTGTTCAGTTGTGAAACTCTCAGCTGATATGCTTATATTGCCTCTTTTGTGTTTGGCATTAGTCCTTTTTCTAATCCAAGACTCAAAAGAGACATTTTGTGCTGGACCCAAACTTCCAAAAATACATGATTTTGCCATATCATTTATACTCAACAAAAACACAAACACAACCTTTTTTCTTTTGCCCCCATTTTTCACGAGTTGAAGTTTAAAAAAAAATCCAAAACTCTTCTATGCCCACAACAGGCTTTTAATTTGAAACTGATACAGGAAGTATTGAGATTGTATCAATAGCTTAATGTGGTAATAGGAAAACAGAGGCAGATCAAAATGAGGCTTCATACTAAAATATTGTCGTAACAGCTCATATTTCCCCATTATGCCTGGAATGAGTAGTCTGTTAAGTTAGCTGTTTTATGTTCCACAACATAAATTTTGCTTTTTGTTCATGTTTCCACCACGTTCTGTTCAGAACGTCAGAATGTAATTTCTGTGGTGGCTTATTACTTTAACCATTAGTAAGGTGGCTGCTACATTTCTTGACCCCAGCTGCATTCTGCTTTTTAAAAAATTCTTGGTCCCTCTGTTGAATGTCATTAAAAAGTTGTCATTGGGGAGAGGTGCTCTCTGTCAGCTGCCTCACAATATTTGAGGAAAGTTGGTATGCATTTTACTCTGCCAATTGGCAACCCAGTAAAAACAGGTCAGGAAACCATTTGGGTCCTGACTTTAAGTTTGGGAAATAGTAAGCAGTAAGTAAGTAATTGAAATGTGGGACATCAGCAAAACTAAAACCGAGGACCTCTTAAATAGTTGAAAGTGGATGTTAAGTATAAGTTTCTGTAATGCTTAATTTTTAGAGCAGAGTCTTCTGATCAGCTCCTCTTGGAGATGGAGACTAAGTGCAACAATTCTTGATCAAATGAAAAGTGGAACTTTTATATGAACTGCTACTGTATCTAGTTCACTATTAATGCAGAAGGAAATATTTCTTCCTTCATTTCCCACTCTACATCACTCTTTTCTTTCCCTCATTAACTTAATTCTCTTAGCCTCTATCCCCTCTCTTTTCCTGTATTCAGTGTATGGTCCATTTCCCCACATCTTTCTGCTTGTCATCTCCGTTCCAAAAATCTCTCAGTCTTTTTCTGTCCTCTTCCCTCTCTGTATCCATTTCTCTATGTTCTTCACACCTCTCTGCGTTAATCTCATTTGTACTGTCTTTTAACCTCGTTGTCCTTCCAGCTCTCTCCTCTATATGAGTTTGTACTCATGCAATGTGCTTAAATCAAATTACATAGTAAGTAAGAAGTAAGGTTTGTATGCGGATGGTAAGTAATTTGTTTGTCAATTGGAATTCATAAAGCTGTAATAAAATTAAAATTTCTTTCCTGTTGGTTAAACCATCGTGGGTTTCTTCTTTCTCTCAGCGTATGTGTGTGGCTGCCTGCTGGCACAGCAGCAGCTAGTTACTGAGCATGTCATCACAGCAATATCTGCAAAGGGGTAAAGGATTCCCATGGGAAGCTAGACGGCTGTTGCTAGAAACAACTGGGGTGGCCTAAATATGTGCTGCTTTCCTATTGGCAAGGATGCCTAAACATAACTGTCTGCCTATTTAATGCTACTGTCCATCAACAAAGACTTTGCACTTTTATGTTTATATTGTCCATTGACTTTTTAAACAATCACACAATGGTTACCTATGGTTGTCATAGTAATGATATAGCATACAGTGCAGTTTTAACCTGTTTGGGAACTGTTTGGGGAAGGCTTTCCTGCTTGAACATTTAAGTGTCCCCATACACAAAGCCAGGTCGATAAAGAAATAGTTTGCCCTGTTTGGTGTGAAAGAACTTAATTGAAGTGAATTAGTGACAGACAGTGGTGAAAAAGTTAGTTTCCAGACCAGTACTACACAGCCTGGCCAAAAAAGCCACAAACATCGTTTCAATAAGGTTATGCAATGTCACAACATTTATTTCTGTCCAGACTTGCATTCATTTTTTGCCAAGATCTTGTATTGATGATGGGATAGCCTGACTGCTGCTTAAAGTCTTCTCCAGCACATCCCAAAGATTCTCAATTGGGCTAAAGTCTGGACTCCGTGGTGGCCAATCCATGTGTGAAAATGATGTCTCATGCTCCCTGAACCACTCTTTCACAATTTCAGCCCGATGAATCCTGGCATTGTCATTTTGGAATATGCCTGTGCTACCAGGGAATAAAAAAAAAATCCATTGATGGAAAAACCTGCTCATTCAGTATAGTCAGGTAGTGAGCTGACCTCATTTTCTGGGCAGGTAACATGGTTGAACCTCAACCTGACCAACTGAAGCAACCCCAGATTATAACACTGCCCCCACAGGATTGTATGCTAAGCACTAGGCATGATGGGTGCATCACTTTATCTTCCTTGCTTCTTATCCTGATGTGCCTATCTCTCTGAGTCTGGCCACATTTCTTCCTCAAAGATGATGGTTCACTACTATCCTTCCAGGTTCTAATAATGCATTTGATCCAATTGATTTAATCCAACTGTAGTAGTTTCAGCAATCTCCTTAGTTGTTTTCTTTGCTTGATGCAGGCCAATAATTTGACCCTTCAGTAGATTAATCGTTTAAAAATTAATTGTTTGGTGCAGTCCCACACAGTTTATTCATTTTGAGACGCTATGTTGATATCAGCACAAACACACTTCCTCCTGCACGCTCTGCATGTGCCACCCCTCGCCTAAACCATACAGAACCATACAGACAATTTCTAAAATGTATCAACATGTCAGATGTGCATAATCTCATAATGGGTGCTGTCTGAGAAGGGACCCATTTGGACAATATCCCAACCTGATTTTCTGGTTGTGCTCAGAGTGCATATGGGAAAAATGCTTTACTCATGAGTAGAGTTGTTCTGATTCTGATACCAGTATCGGAAATTGCTCCGATACTGCCGAAAATGCTGGCATCGGTATCGGCGAGTACTGGAGTCCAGGCACTGATCCGATACCACGTAATTTATGAAATTAGTAATCTATTTACTGGTTAGCTCCATTAGCTCTGGCACAGTTCTTCTTCGCCGATCTAAAACAGTGGCGCTGTGCTGCAGCCTGCTGTTTTAGACTGACAAGGAAGAATGGATCACGTGACAGACGCACAGCGTAATAATTATTCCTAGATTTATTTATTAAGTTGCTGTTGCACTACTGTTTTTTATACTGTTCTATTTAAATGCCTTCATTTTACAATATTGTGTCTGCACTTTAATTTAAAAAAACAATAACAACATAGATTCCTAGATTGATTGATTTATTTAAGTTGCCGTTGCACTACTGTTTTTTAACCTGAGCCAGGCCTTATCACAATGATAATCATATCACAGTCATGCAGGCGTGGTATGATATAACATACTGGTATCGGATCGGTACTCGGTATCAGCCGATACCCACAGCACAAGTATTGGAATCGGTATTGGGAGGGAAAAAATGGTATCGGAACATCTCTACTCATGAGGTCTGATTTTTTAACATTTGACTACACCTACAAAGTTGCCAGATCCAGAGTAGAAAGTCTGAAGTTTATTTATTTATTTATTTATTTATTTATTCTTCATCTCTTTGGCTTGGTTTGTTTTCCCCTGTGAAAACTTTGGCATGTTCACCTCCTTACAAGTTGTTTTGTTGCATCTCAGTGGAGAGAAACATTTAGGATCACTAAGCCTGCTCACTCATAGTGATCACAATGCTAGCCGATCCCACTCTTCCTTTTTATCCCATGTGTTTCTCTGCCTTCCTGCTGGGCAGTGGTGTAGTGGCAGTCAGTCAGAGGGAGTACAATGCCCTGAATTTGTTTGACAGGTTCAGTGTTTGACAAAAAATGAGTAGGAATCAAATGCTCCCTGGTGAGATCAAACAGACTGTGTGTATATACAGCAGTCTGCAGACACCAATCCCTGGACAGCAGACAGCTAAACCTCTATATCAGAGCACAGACAGACAGGCAGTGAGAGGAAAAAAGGTAAAGTGTGGGGTAGTGAAAGTGATACATGGAGAGAGCTGAGAGGATGAGGGAGCAGACTGACAGGAATTTGAGGAAAGGAGCAAAAGAAAAATACAGGATGTCTTCGGAGAGAGGCTTCAATTCAGGCTGATGGCAGAGACAAAAGGCATGTAAACAGACTTGTTATTTTCTTGCCATTTATCACAACTCCTTTGTTTAACTATGTGTCTTCTGTCATGATGTCTCCTTCCACCTGTATATCTTTGCCGTCCGTTTTTCTCTGTTCTGCCATCTCTTGTAGTCCCCAAACTAACTTTTTCGCTTCATCTCTCTCCCCACTTGCTCTCCTCCCTCCTTGTCCCCCTTTAACCTCTTCCTCTGTTCTACCCTCTCTCCCTCTAATTTTCTCCCTTCCTCTGTGGTTTTTCTTCCATCACCATCATTATCTCTGTCCCCCTGTCTCTGTACCCCCGTTCCCTTCATTTGCTGTTCCATTTCTGTCATTCTCCATCTCTTTATCTCCTCCCATCCCTCCTCCATCCGTTCCACAGGGTGCTTGTGGTGTAGCGTTTATGCCTGCAGAGTCTGCAGCTTTCCTTTCAGACGTTCTCATCTCATTATCCTACATTACAGGGCTCGGCTTGCTCCCCTGACCTTCTCCCTTCTCTGTGCAATCTGCTGTTCCTCGCTCAAATCATCCCTGTCGTTCCAGTCCCACTCCTTTTTTTGTTTGAAGGAACAAGGACAAAAAGTCACAGTTTTGTCACAGCACAGTTTTTTTTCCCTACCCATGCATATTGTATGTAGCCAGGAAAAGAAAACTTTAAATGAGGGGTGTCCAAACTTGAGGCCACATGGGGAAAAAAAAGGACTTATTGCTGAGCTATGAGACTTGATTTCAGAAACTATCTTAATGAGGCAGTTTTAGCACTCTGTGCTGTACACTTAACTTGAAAATAATTGTATGACTATTAAAGTCCAATCATCAGTAAATAGCACTCTTAATGGGAACAAGAACTCGAGAATTGCTGTTAATTCTTTCAAAGAAATTCACAGAGGGAATAATCTGGCCAATTTTGTTTAATGTAATATGAGACAATGTCTGCTCACATGTACAGTATGTTTGTATATTATGTATGGAGAGTCAAATAAACTGAGCATCATTTTGGCAAGGTGCCTCATCCGGGGAAATCTGGACTTTTCTAAACGCCTGTGGAACTCTGATAGTGGGAGCTGCTGGTGGCAAGTATCATCTCATTGCATTTCAATAAGCTCCAGCTGCACATGCTCCAGTGAAAGGCTTTGAGAACAGGTTAATGTCCTTCTAAATTCAGCAAAGTCCTGAAAACACTGGTTAAATTCCCTGATCAATAATATATCCTGCAGAGTTGGGAAGTGTGCAGCATTGCTGTCACTAATTTGCCGCTCAAAAAGTCAAAGCTCTACGACAAATGATTTCATGTGTGCACAGATTTGCAACACAAACCCATTTCCTCTCACAAGCTTCTGTTCAATGTGCTTAGCCGACCAGTGAGATCAATTAATAAAGCTACGCCTGTCAACTACTCAGGACTGCTCAGTTCAACAAGGCTGTTTCCTTTTTTCTTTCAAGGTCAGTTTCAGATCCCCAGGAATAGAACTGTTCCAGAAACTGTCCCACAACTATGCCAACGCACATCTGAGTGGTAGATTATGTCCCCGTATTGTGAATCAATTTTCATCAGGAAAGCCCGAAACTCCCTGTGATTAAGCACTCTTGATCGGATGAGATTAATAGTTTTCCCCACATCACCCAGCTGGGCGGCTCTGGCACAGAGTGCTTCCTGATGTATAATACAAAGCAATTTCACAGCCCCTCCTCCAGACTCCCAAACTTCGCTGCACTGCACAGCAGGGATGTCAAGGAACTGATCAAGGCTGTGGTAGCCCAGCAACTCCTGTTTTCTGTGAGGCAAAATTACAGTTTTTTCCCAATGGACTCATGGCTTTGATGAGGGTATAGATGGACATAACAACTTCAGTTTCCACGAGAAAAGGCTGTCTGTCAGCATGATAAAGCAGTGAAACTTTTCTAAATATTATGTACACTTAAAATGACTGATTTTTTCAGTGAGCCTTTTTTAAGTGGTTAAAGCATGTTTTGTTTTGTTTCTCCAAACAGGGGCCGTGTCAACCGCCATCTATTGTTGGTAATTCCCTTACCATGGATAAGTTATCTAATACAACCCCAAGCAAAAAATCCAAACTATCCTCTTAACTGACATTAATGGTCAATATCCCTGCCTGTATACAGAACACTTTGCTCCAGTCTACAGTCCTCTGAGCTTCACCATCACATTTGTTCAAATAACCAGAGAAAAGTGTGTCAGGCTTAGCAGATAACACCAACCAATGTGGGCATACTGCACCTACAGTTTCTGTATTTGAAAAAGGAAGGTAAAAACACCAGTGTACTAATGAGCCGCAGGTATTGGCAGAAGAAACTCAACAAGAGAGAAAAAACACCACACACCAAAATAGCTGCAAGAAGAACCAGCTATACGGACAAAACATTGCGCTTGATTAATAGAGTTTTATCGTGTTGAAGCTCTTTCTCTCTTGCCAAGTTCCTCTACCTGCCAGTGAAAACAGCTGATGACTTTATACATTCATTCATCACTGTACACAGCATAGGAAAGACATCCTGAGCTATCCCCTAACAAGCTTCCAAAAACAAGGGTGTGGGTAAAGACACAAAAACATCACAAAACCTAAAACCATTTTAACTTTGTATTTTTTTTCTCAGCTCTTTCGTGACCTTAAACTCTCCAAGTGTACATTTGAATTATGCAATGTGCTCCAACATTTGAAGACATAGAAAAGCTTCTATTCTAGGATGTGGCAATTCCTTAAACTTTTAGTATTTTACAGTGACGTGCCACTGTGAAATGTGGACTGTGAGTCACAGTTTTCTCAGAATCCTTGAAAAATCTCTCTCTCATTAATAATTTGTTTTACTGTCGACATACAGCAGTACCCTTTGTTGAAGAATTATCAACTAGATCTAACTCAACTCTTGTCTAGTCTTTTTGCATCACAGAAATGATTAATTAGCAGAGAAACAATGACCAAAATTAGCCAAAATTGTTAGCAAGTGGGGTACTGGCAATCATAAGGCACAAAGGGACGGGGAGGTGGGATACAAACAAGAGGAGAGGAGGGAAAAGGACACAGTGATAGAGGTCTCAAGGAAAAAGGGAAGAGCAGAATAACAGAGCAACGTCAGTGAGATGAGAAAAGAAGCTGGAAAAAACACTAGTGGTAAAGAAAAGAGAGGAAGAGAGAGAGGTGAGACATTTACTGTTTTTAAGATTAAAGGAGGTACCGTAAAGGATTACAAAGTGTGAGAACAGGGATGTGCTGGAGAGATGAGATTACATGAAAAAAGAGGGACAAGTGGAGCATATAGGAAGCGGGAAGAAAGTAGAATAGTTCTTATTCTTAACTCATAGTGTACTTTACCATTCCTATCTTATTCATACCTTTTATTTTCAATTTGTGTAGTATTCTTATTTGAATATAGTATTTTTATTTGTGCATAATCCTTATAATGAACTTTAACTTTTTAACTGTTTGAGTTAGTCTCCTTAAACTTTATATCTTTTTTTTAAAATCTTTTTTGAGAAGTGTAGCTCCTTTTACACAGCCAAATTTTATCACTTGATAGCATGCGTCTGGGTGATGCAGTAATCAAAAGTGTATAGAGAAAGAAAGAGAGTGATGCATTACCCCTGCACCTTGTTCAAGTCAAAGTGAGTCAGGGCAACTGCAAACTGAAAGCAGTCATAAGTGTAGTTACACTTTTCAAAATTTGAGGCAGACAAAACCTGGTGAAACATTTATACTGTCAAGTACAAAGCTGGCGAGGGTAACACGTCTTACCTGAGGAAACGCCTGGTCAAACACAATCTTAAAGCTGGACAGTGCACCATGTTTAATAGCCTGAAAGCCAACTCCCCTAGCCAACTGCAGCCAAGTTTAAGTTAACCCTTCACAGATGATGAAACTTTAAATGAAGCACTGACAACTTCATCATCACCTTCAAGTGATTAATTACCTCGTTGGATAAGTTGTTGTTGGAGATAACAGGGCTGTTTTTCACTGTCTTGTTTGGCATTTGCTTAGCATTTATACTCAGCCAACACTCAGCCACTGGCTGCACCCAAAATTGCTTACAAACATGCTATTTAGTATGATACAACAGTAAGTGAGATTTATTAGCATGCCCAAAACCTTAGAATGGAATCAATACTGCCTTAATTGCATACTATTTATGGGGAAATATTACAGTATGCAAGAAATGCAGTAGTGACAATAATGACGACAACAACAACAACATAACAGAGGGAATATCAAATGTGCTTCTTTTAAGACACACACAAAAGCATTATCAAGCTATGTCTGTCTGGTGACATGCTGACAAGCTGAAGGTTGTAGGAATGGGTGTAGGGGGTAACGTAAGGGAGGGATTTTTATTTTGTGTGGTGTGTGAAATGTTCTAAATAAATTAAATGTTCTCATTAAACAACATTGTTGAAATTGAGAAATTTTTTCACAGCTGAAATTAAATTTTTGTTCCCAAAATCACACACTGGGACAAACCATTATAGCAATGTTGTCAGTAACAAAAATACAAATGAAAGCAGGACATAAAAGAAAATAAATGGGAAGAAAAACTAGAATAAAAACTTAATGCAGCAATAAGAAGAGAGGAAGAGAAAGAAAATCTGTGGAGCAGAAATCTGAGGAGGAGATTTAGCAAAGAAACAAGTTATGAACAAAAATCAACAGTCTAAAAAGCTGGAAATAAGGGAGAAAAGAGAAGACTTCGATAAAATGAAAGAGGGTAGACACTAAAAATGAGCAAGGCAAAGAGAAGAAAGGGTAGAAAGAGAAGGATAAGAAAATGAATACAAAGGACAGATTATAATGGGGAGGAAAATGAGGAGAAGGCACAATAGAAAAACGCAGGACAGAAGGGGGAGCAGAGGAATGATGGAAAGAAAAAGATTATAAACAAAAAGCTAAGTGGAGAAAAGGGGGAGAAACAGACATAAGGAAAGCAGAGCTGAGAAAAAAACAGAAACCGAAGAGAGAAAAGGAGGTGGAGAGGACAAGATGAACAATTCAGGAAGGAGGAAAAGGAGGGAGAAGAAGAGGAAAGAAAGAAGACTGGAATAGAGTAGAGAGTTAACAGAGGAAAGAGGAGATGATCCAATTAGATGAGTGCAGACAGGTGGCCAGGAGAGCAAAACGTAAGACAGAGTGAGAAAAGAGAGGAGAAGGTGATGAGGACATTAGAGAAAGAGGTAGAAACAGACGGAGAGACAAAAGAATAAAGCCGAGGACAGACAGAGGAGTAAACATAATCCATCACTGCTGCTTTGCCTCGACTCTCAGACCAACACCTCCTCCTCCTGAATGCTGATCTCCAACTGTTAACTCTTTTTTCTGAATCACAGTCTTCTTTCTTCTTAGTTTATCTCTTGCTCAGTCTGTTGTCCCACTCTCTGCCGGTATTTCCCTCTGAGTCTCTGTCTTTCTCCTTGTAATTGGTATTACATCAATCTCATCCTGTCTGATTGTTTCTTTTATTCAATTTCCTTGATTGTTCTCTACCATTTATTGATCCCTCCTTATTTATTTATTTATTCATTTATTTATTTATTTTCAATCTGTTTTTCTGACTGTGTTGTCTGTGACTGACAGAAAAAACATAAGACATCCAATTACTTGAAAATCTCATCAGATGAGGTTGCCACTGGCTTTTTTAACTTTTAAATTAGAAATTTATCTGTGTGCTTCACCTAAACCAAAGCAACATCTTTTATTACTTGCATTGTTTTGTCGTTTACAGCAGCTTTCTTGTACCTAATCTGACAAGAGTCCCACAGCTTCTTACGTGCATTCTTGAACCTCATTCAAATTCAGTGTTTTTTATCACGTGTTGTACTATACATCACCTATACACCAGTATCTGGACCAGGTATTCCTACAATGGTACTGTAAGTATACCACCCCTCCTGGTGGAAAGGAGGTAACTGATTGCTGTAGAAAAGCAAGACTATAAATTTATTCACAGATTTGGGTGAAACTGGAACATATTTTATGGAGAAAATATTTTCTGGTTTCTGGTTCCCCCAAATCCCCTCCAGCTGTTCAGCTTCAACTCTCTGTGAAGTACAGAGTTTCCTGTTGGCCAGATAATGTTAGCTTTACTTCTTGCTAAAGTGAGCTGGACCAAATACAGCCTCAGAGACCAACAGGGAATAGAAGTGACTCAGATAGTTTTACTTCTTGCTAAAGCAGTAAGCTGTTGCTAGTTAGTTAGCTCAGTTAACCATGTTGGTAGCTGACTCAGCCCTGGGGTACCAGGAGCCAAACTCGGCAAGAAAACCATGTTGACATACCCTGTCGTCAAACTGGCCTCCGTTGGATGGAGGCTGTGTTTGGTGGGATATCCCAGTCCAGGTAGAGTCTACTTCCTGTTTTGTGAGAACTTTAAGTTTTAATAAAGACCTTGTCTCTGTTATTCAACCCTGAATTGGCAGAGAAATCTGATTAAAATTACCTCAACTGCTCCCACATTCAAAACTTCTATTTGACTTCAATAATACAGGAGCGTACTGTAGCAATTGAGTGACTCAACTTTATTTTATTTCATTTCAAAAGGCAATTAAGCACAGAGAGAGCACAGAAATATGAATGAAGAGGCCAAGTGAAATTGGCAGATGGTGTCTAACTCTCGGAAGAGCAGCCAACATGGGTCGCTCCAGGAACATTTTTGATGTGCTCTAAGTGACAGACACAAACATTTCTTGCATGTTGACTGGCAGAGTAAAGATGCAGCACGTGTTTCTCATGTTATTAGATTATTAGGTCATGTAAGGTCCAGTCTTTTACCACAGAGACCTACAGCAGTACAAGTCAGACAGCTGTGGTGAACTGAACATGAACATGGATATGAAAGCTTTGCTACAGCTGTCGTTTGCTACAGTGACTCATTGCCACACGTTTATATGTACAATAAAATCCATGTTATTATTATCTTCACCGTCCAGTGAAATACTGCAATTATACAACTGCCCCCCTCATCTCCATTTCTCTGGAAACACATGGGGTCTGACTAATAACTGGAAAAGACACTTCTGTCACATCAGTAGAACTCCTGTCTAATGAAACCTAGTCTAATACTCCAGCAAGTACACCGGCCCTTAGTAATGACCTAGCACCAGAGAATTTCTAGTCCCTATTAAGTCATCCAGCCAACTTGAGCTAACATTAATGCCTTTTTGAGATTGTGGGATTTCCCAAACTGAATAAATACCACAAATATAAAGACAAAACTTCTTTGCTGGCTCAATCTGGTTCTTACCAAGCCATCTGCTGAAAAAAGTAACTTTTCCATGGAAAGCTTTAGTTACTATGCCTGCCAACTACATATGTACTTTAAAGCTAGTAGTGACCAACTGACCGACACAAGTGATGGAGGATGCCAGAGCGTTTAGTAACTTCAAGGCTAAGTAGAGTTTATGTGAGATCCAACATTTCCAGTAACCACAGTGCTGTAAAGCCCAAAAGTCAAAATGTATTGAAATATTTTTATTGAAATGTTTTTTCACTACATTATTACAATATTTTCAAAATTCACAACATGGTTTTAACTAACAAAATATCCAGGTTCAATGCATATTTGTTGGTATTTAACCTTTCAAAAAACACATTTTCACTGTGGTCACAAAACTGTGTCATCTTCTCAAGCTTGTGTTGCAATACTCCACTTACGTCTGTCAGGGACCAGAGAGAAAGGTGTTTTTAAAAGTCTGTGTTCAGCTCTCAGTACTTGTGTGTCTTCTAACTGAATCTCTGTGGTTTAAAGTTTAGTTTTTCCCCTGCATCCTTGTTTCTACTTTTAGTTATCTGATTTATTTTACTGTTTCATGTTCACTTTTAGCTGGTTAGGAGTCATGTTAAGTTACTGCTGATGAAAACCTAACACTGCCTGATTTTGTTACTTCATAAAAAAAGCTTTTAAATAACAAAACAACATGAGACTTTTATGGCAAATAATGTATAGGAAATAAAGAGTTTATTCACTGTTTTGCAGTCACTCAACTCACTAACTCACTAAGCTGGCCCTCAGTTAAAAGGCACACCTTCAAGTGGGTAGCCTGTTATAATGGAGATACGAATCCCTGCTGTGCTGGGCCAACGTGCCGAGTCAAACTGATTCAAGCCAAGCCAGCTCATGTGTATGGAAAAGGGGTATAAATCAGATTGGGAATTCTCCAGCCATCTAAGTTATGCTTATTATCTAACAGTTGTGGCTGAGGGCAGAAAAATAAGTTACAAATATATAAAGCAACTTCATTAGTCTTTCCATCAGGGTGTTTTTTTCCATCTCTCTCTTTGTTCTCCTGTGTTTACTTCCATTTTTTAAGCTTTTCTTATACCCTGCATCCCACCTATCCATACATCTACTTAATTCAGGTTTTTTTAATCTGTCAATCTTTCTTCATTTAACACCTCTTTCACACCTCTCTTCAGTGTTTATTTCTCTTTCATGTTGTCTGTCTTATCTCCCCGTTTCTCTGTGTCGCGTTTTGTCTTGTTAAGTAGTTCAGCCCTGCTTCTTCTCTTGGTGTCTTTTCTTACACTCCCCCACCCCCTCTCTCTTTCCTCCAACCCATGCCCCACCCTCTCTTCGTGGTTCAGTCCCTCCTTCCCACAAACGCAACTTCATCCCCAACAATGTGCCAACATCCAGCTGAGATAGATGCTGATAAACTCTGAAAACATCACCCTCAGACTCCAGTTCACCCCCTGTTCTCATCTCTCACTTCCTCACCCTTAGTCTTTGACATGATCTTCTCCCTGTCTTTGCTTTTTTTAAAACCTCTATTTTTTGCAGGGAGTGGTCACTGCTCCACATTCACACAGTTACACACAAATTCCCCTAGGGAACTGCCCAGTAACAACCATTTATCCTGCAGCTGGTTGACAGGAGCGGTTGAGGGGTTAAGTGCCTTGCTCAAGGACATGTCCAATGAGAGTGAAGAATGGCTCTCACTTGCTTTTCTCCTCCCTCAGCCATTCATCATCCTCATTCTCCACTCCCATCTCTTTATCTGTAACCATCACCTTCACACACCCTCCACTCATCCTCACTGTCCCATCGCAGTTGTTCCTCCACCCTCTCCTCTGTTCCCTCCATCACTGTCTCTCCTCTGAGTACTCCCATGCTCCATCTCCCTCCTTTCCCATCACCCACTGCTTCTATTATCGCTTGAGTGGTCTCTGATGAACGACTGAGTTTGATTTCAGGGGAGGAGGTGAACTTGTGCGAAGGTACGGGAGGGAAAGAGTGGAGAATAAGAGTGACATCAAGTTTTGCTAAGAAAGCACTTTCGCTAATGTTGTTATTCAGAGTGATTTAGCAAAATTGCTGTTCAAAAAGCCAACGCACAACCTTTGAATCACTCCAGGTGGTAGGGTAAAGTTTAATGGCCATTTTCAATGTTAGGGGCATTATTTGTGGGAGGAAGGCAAACTTTTTATGTAGGTTATTAGATCATCTTTCACTGATTTAATTTATAAACATTTTTCATTTTCATTTTTTAAATTCTCAACATTATTACTGAGGTTTTGTCTTCAATACAGTACTAGATAGAAAACCTAACATGTACCATCACTGTCTGATACTGAAGAAACTTGAGCGTCTAAATTTTGACAACACAATAAAATATGCTGACTCTGTATTGATCTACAAAATTATTCATAGTCAAGCTCCACCTCCACTTCATGAATTTGTTAAAAAACATCCACACAGATCAACCAGAGCAAGCTCTAGAGGTGACTGTGTTGTGCCGCTCAGAAAAAGTGCTTTTGGTCAAGCTGTATTCTCCTTCCGTGCGTCGCAATCCTGGAACCAAATACCTAGCACTATACGTGAACTCCCAACCCTCACTTCTTTTACTAAATGTCTTAAGTCATGGCTGTTGGAAAACCAGACCTGTCATCATAATCATGTCTAAAATTGTTTGTCGTATCTAATTGGCTAATTGTTTTGGGGTAC
>JAJHUR010000216.1:748-25213 GCA_027495735.1 Lutjanus campechanus
GGGGTAATTTGGTCTCCCCTGCTTCCTCTGGCCATGCCCACTGTCCTACCATGTTCTGACAAACATACAGTAACACATGGCTGAGACAAAGAGGATCTACAGCATTCAGACAGTTCAGGACTTCAGGTTGGGAACAATTCAAACTTTTTCAGTGTCATAAAATGTAGATTGGTTGGGTCTCTCTAATGATACTGATACTGATACTTGATACTGAAATCAGCATTCATTTGAAAATGTGGGTTTAACCAATAAGTTATTCAGAGATGTACAAACATAATTTAAAAACACACTGCACGCGTGTTTCAAACTCACAATGTATTCATCATAGTCCTGGTTATTGAGAATCTCCTGCTTCTTAAGCTCTACAGGGTCTAGTGGGGTAGAGAACTCAAACCCTGGCTGCTGGCCCTTTATTGGCTCATAGAGAGGCAGACCACTGAACAGCAATTCCTTCCACTCTCTCATCTTCTTCTCTGGAATCAGACTGGACATAACAGCAGAAAAAATGAAAGGAGGCAAAGATATTTATTAATTCTAGTTAAAATGAATGAATGATTGGGAATGAAAATTATTAAACTGTATTTCATAAATGGTTAATCAAACCATGAGCAGAGGAGTTAATGTAGTGGATATATAAATTCTAACGTACAAAGTACAAAGTGAACATTTAGCAGGGTTGTGTGGGCAGTGCATATCTGTGGTTATGTATGAAACTATGTATTTGAGAAGAAGCAGACAGAATGTTGACATCTCCTGGTTTTATTTGACCACTGGTCAGTTTTACAAAACCGTTTCCAATATGGTTATTTGTTTACAGGTTTTGACTTGTGCTGCACCACAGTGCTCAGTTTTTATACAACATTACATGAATGATTTCAGTCTTTTCAGTTTTCAAACTGTCAGTGCTTTCCTAAAATACCTTTTAGATGTTTTCCTTTAGTAAAAAAGAAAAACAATGAAACAATGAAACAAGCCAATACTTAAAGGGCCCATATTCCTTCTGTTGCTCCTGTTCTTATGAATTTTATCCACAATGAGTCTAATTCTTTGAAAATAAAACAGATGGCTACTTTTATTCTGAAAGCAACTTTGTGTTTAAATGTGCAAAATTTGCTGACATAGGAGACGACTTGTCCCATCACTCCCTCACTCCCAACCCTCAGATCACGGCCAAAAACAAAATGTCTTTACATCTACAGTACATTCAACTTAAAATGAGGTTGCTTAACTAACTTTTTTTTTTAAATATATGTTTTGGGCTTTTTATGCATTTAATTGATAGGACAGCTGAAGATATGACAGGAAATGGGGAGAGAGTGGGGGAAAGACACACAGCAAAGGGCCGTAGGCAGGAGTCAAACCCACGGCCACTGCAGAGGACTCAGCCTCCATACATGGGGTGCACGCTCTACCAACTGAGCTATCCAGGTGCCCTGCTTAACTAACTTTTATAATAATTTCCAATAATAACACTTAGTAACTACCATGAGACACATTTTTATAACACATTTTGGAATTTCCATTTCCACATATTCATTAATTGACTGACCACATGGTCAGTTTTATGGATTTAAAGGACCAGTGTGTAGGATTAAGTGGCAGTGAGTGGTGAGGTTGTAGACTGCAAGCAAGTGAATGCTTCAGTCTCACCTTCCAAGCATGTAAGAAAAACTAGTGAAAAACACAAAAGGCTGTATTTAGAGGCAGTGTTTGGCTTGTCTGTTTTGGGTTACTGTAGAAACATGGTCGTTCAACAGGGTGGGCTCATTCAAAGTTAACGAAAACACAATTCTTATTTTCAATTGAATATGCACTAATGAAAACATACTTATTTATACTCATGAACATACATACATACTTACCAATACTAAAATCCATTTCTGCCATAGATCCCCCTAACTCTTACACACTGGACCTTTAAGTCCAAATACCTAATGCATGTTGCTACTGCATCATTAAAATCAATTGTGTTACGTACTTCCTAGTGAGCAGTCGATATTCTCCAACTTTGGTGGCCAAGTCCACTATCTGCTCCACAATGTCCTTGCAGGTCGCAAAATGCTTCTTGTATCTGCTCTGAGCTCGCTCAGCAGCAATCCTGTTACAGAGTTCAATTTCCTGTTTGATCTCTTCTTCCTGTGCCAACTTAGCATGGTGAGCCAAAGCCTGTGCAATGTCCCAGTCAGAAAGATGGAATGAGTGGAGAAGGTATGAGATAATATTCTTGCTAATCACCACTGTAAAAAAAACAAAACACTTAAGTAATTAAAGGGATAGTTCAACCAAAAATGAAAGTTTGGTTATTATCATGACAACATGATTGGATTTTCATTTTAGGGTGAACTATCCCTTTAATGAAGGTGAAAGATGTTACAAAGGTCATTTATTGTGCAAAAAAAATTGCTGGAGGTGTTTTTGTGGAAAACAGCCTTACAGAGACCCCCTAACAGACATCACTTTTTGAAATCAGCATATTAATGATATTGATGGTTTCAGAATGAAAGAAAGGACGATTTTAATCATCGTTTCCTTCTGGATAACAATGAATTCATCATCCTCATTTACCAGGAGACACAACACCAATAATACCCCCTTAAAGCCTACATGTACATTTAATCATGTGATATTCTCCCTAAATTAAATGGCAAATAACCAACAGAATCTGAGACTTAATTACAAGACAATTAGGTTAATAACAACACCACTGTTTCATGACTACACTATACTGCAACATACTGCGCATTAAACACTGAAGCCATGCTGGATGATGGCTTTCATCCTTTGTGAGGCATTTCTCCAAGTATCTTTGCCCTCTTTTCAACTAAATCTGTCACATACAGTGTTATCACTGGAAGGACATAATGGACATATAGTCATGATTCATACAGCCTTACTTTACTATATGTCCCTCTGAAGTCCCTCTCTCTCTCTTTTCATAATACCCAATACCATGTTGATACTATACACACTACCAAAATCAACCCTTTCCTCTCATTCATTATCATACCAGTCATACTATCACTGACATGCGTAATACAAAGTGACAATAGAGAGCAGTATTCTTCTTTCTTATTCATCCTATCTCACCGCCTCCCTCTCCAGAGCTTCCTGGAAGTCCCTCAATCTCCGCTGCTGGATTTGCTGCTCTAAGAACAGGCGGTTCCTCCGGATCACCTCCTTCTCATGACGTATGTGAAGGAGCTGAGCTGCCAAACGCTGCTCCTGCTTAGTCTGACGTGTCAGACGCTTCACCAGCAGCTCATCTCGCCGTGCCTCCTGCAGGGTGAAGCAGAGGTGGCTGGTCAATACTGAAGTATCCTGAGTGGGTATTTATTTATTTTATTTATATTAACATTAGACACATTAACATTTCTCAATGAGAGGAAAGGAAAAGTTTCACCTCTCGAGCTTCATGGGCCTTGAACTGCTCCATCAGGAATCTGTCTTGTCTTTTCTCTCTCTGCTCACGAGTTGAGGCATTCTCTTTCAGCCTCTGTCGGATCTCCTGCATATACTTGCCATTAGATTGTAAGACCAGCTTAGTCCCACATCCAGGTGTGTTACAGCCCTGGATACTATTGCCACCAAGGGTAACATTTCCAGGGAAGGGTGGACTGCTAGAATAGAAGAGGTTCATATATGAAGTAATTGTTTGAATGTATGACAATGAATATCTCAGGTTGCTATAAAACTTTCTCTCACCTTAAAGATGGAGCAAAACCATAAGTAACCAGTTTTTTCTTGTTTGTTTCAAACTGGGCTATTTCAGTCTGGACCATCTGCATGGACAAATGGGCATGGTAATAATACCAGAAAGACAAACAAACTCATGTCACACTGTTTTCAATTGACACATGTCACAAATATGCTGGGAGCCTTAGTGATAGTACTGTATACAGGGGGTCATCCGTTGAAATTCCAAATAAATCTGGACATTTCCAGGGAGAAGCTTGGCAGAGAAACTGAGTTAGAAGCTATATCTACTCTGTAAACATGGGAGTTGAGCAATAACATGCTATCGGTTTTGAGGGGACCTGGGAACATCTGGTGAACTCAAAAACACACACAAAACCCTTGGGCCTGAATTTCTAAATCTGTGCACAGGATATTTTCATTGTTTATGGAATAGATTCTGATGACTGATGTGAGCTTCTGAAGGGACTACCTGGACTACTAAGGTTGATAGCCCATTGTCAGCAAGCATCAACCTGTACAAATTCTGTTGACACCAATCTATAACTGACCATAAATGGAATTCCCTCTTTGGGATAGTATATTATCACATCATTACTTAGATCCCACCTGTGCATCTTGTGCCCTGCGTTGCTCCTGACATTGTCTCCTCTTTAGGTTGAGCTGTGAAGTGTAGGGAGGTGGCTTGGGAACCTGGACAAAAGTAGCCTGGTTACAAGTCATGATGTCATTGCGCTTCTAGCAGCTGCAACATACACACATCCCCACTGTTAGTAGAATGAGCTTGCCTTTATTCCATCACCAAGCAGCTCGGTTTAGTGCAGGTTTATCACACTGTGCTGGTACTGTATAGTATTATAATAATGTCCAACATCAAAATACTGCAAAGAGTGGTAACAGTGTGACATGTGACCCTGAGAGAAAAAATATGTACAGTGAAGTTGATAAAGATGTTAACTGTAGACTGCCTTAAAGTCTGGTCATAAAATTTGATCTGATGTTAAATTAATACAGTGTTTCAGTACTGTATTTTACTTTCCATGGTCTTCAGTACCTTCTCAAAGTTTTTCATTCTCTGGACATCCTGGACTTTGGGTTGTCTCTTTTGCTGGATGGGATGTATCATCACAGACCTCTCGTTCCATTGCTGGTATTTCTCCTCATAGTGCTGAGAAATCTTCTGCAGCTTCAGCTCAGCATCACGTTTCACCACCTGATGTAGTCGCTATATAAAAAGAAAGAGTAAGATGCTTGAAGACACGTGTTTTTGTAGGTAATAGTATAATAATGTGAACTTTAAATATAAAAATTATTTAAAGACTGAATGACTAAAAGACAGTCAGAGTTACCATATTTCACCATACAGTTTTTCAGTAATAGTACATAGCAAGGCAACTTGTCTTCTGACCACATGCACACACTACACACACTTATATACAGCCCCCCTTACACCAGAGTAGATCTCATGTTCTTTTTTGTGCAGGGCAGCTTTGGCTGGAGGCTGCATGATTTCCATCACTGTCCCACTGATTTGTGCTTTCTTCATCTTTTCAAGTGAGACGTAGAGTTGGTAAAGGAGGCGTGTGGCAACACCCTGCTTCTCCTGCATCAGTTCCTGGGCTGTGTTTACGTCAAAGGAGATCCCCAGTAACTGGAGAGTAGGCTCAAGACGGGTAAAATTATTCACTCTGGAGATGGAGGTGCTATGAGAAAAAGTGTGATTAACTTAGATAATTATCAATACTTTGAATGATCTGCAGAATTTTTCAGCGACAAAATGCAAATGATCATGGAAAAGATACAGAGAAAGACCAAAAGAATGGCCAACTTACTCTTTCTTCGTAAACATACTGAAATCATTCTGCAACTGATATTTATGCAGAACCTCCCCAATCAGGAAACCATTGGAGAAACTCTTGGCAAAGGTCTCTGGCTCTGCAATCAATAATGTAAATGACATTTTCAACATGTGACCATTTTGTAATGTTTACAACTTAAAAAATGTGTGATAACCTTTAAAATAGGTTATAAATACCCACCAAACCTCATAGAACATTTTCTTATAGGGATTATGGAATAAAGGACAACTACAAAAATTGTGTCACAAATAAATGTTTAAAATCACACATGACAGGGAATACTGGGGGAAATGAAGTAAGTAAGAGCCTACTATGGAAATAATTCAACTGGAAATTAAGAACAAGGTATTTTAGGACACCGCATATCAAAATATGACAGAAGTAGAACAAATTTGTGCTGGAGGGATTGTAAACAGGTTGCAATCACATACATATTTTTTGGGGATTGCCTTAAATTGAAGTCATACTGGGAAGGGATTCAGAAATATTTTCTGTTCTGAATACTGACTTACTATCAGACCCATTGCCTTGTATTAAAGGAGCAATCCCTAAGGAAGCTATTTGATACAAGAAAAGCTTAAATTCTGCATATGCTGTTTCTAGTGTCAAAAATAGATGATAACTTTATTTCGGCTCAAACCAATATATCAATGAAAAGAAAATTTACTGAGAGAGTACTTAATGGAAAAAATAACAGCCTCCACGTAAAGACAGACTTGCTTTTAAACTGAGTAGCTGCTTATTTTGTATTTCCAATGTGATTTCGTTGTGAATTTGACAAAAAATAATATTTTAAGTCACCTATTTATCTTATTTTATTTCATTTTCTCCTTTCTATGTGGACACACATGATGCCATTATTGTTGATATTTTTTGTTTGTTTGCCGAGTTGTGAATGGATTTTTTCCTGAAAAAACCAGCTGTGTGTAAATCAAATGTGCAAAATATGTCATTTTAATTAGTATCATTGGTAACACCTGTGTTTACCCTATTATTTCATATCATATGACTGCTGTGAAAAACCTCTCTCTCGGCTCTTAAATCGTTAGCTTTGAAAATTCTCTGGCTTTAAAAAAAAAATAATAATAATAATTAGTATGCCAAAGCAGGGAGTTTTTCCTCATCTGAATCAGCAACATAACCGTAACGTGACAAACTGGCTAACTTAGTTAACCTAAACCACCGAGTTAGCGTTAGCATAATTCAGCTAGCTTGATGGGCTGTAACTTACCAACAACTTTTGACAGCCGGAGCTCCTCGTTCAGCCACCTGCATAATATATCCGTCATCTTCTTTCTTTTAACTTCAAGTCAGACAATATACTACCAAATAATTCACATGCCAGTGAACGCTACAGAGTTATAGTATGAGTCTTTAGCTCGCTATCAACTGAAAAATGGTCACGATCGGAAGAAACCCAGCGGTGTACTGTTGCCATGGTGACACGTCAACTGACTTGCACAGCGCTGCTTCTCACGAGGGCACTCATGGGAGCGGGCGCGCCCACTTTCACACTGAAGCAGGTAAGCAGGGACCATGGTATTTTTAGCAACACTTAACTACACCCTTCACTAATGAGAGAAGAAAAGGAAAGACTAACACATTCTGAAAATATAACTTGTCAATGATGTTAAGCACATTTGCTATGGCAACTTGTAACAGACAGTTAATTAAATTTCTGATGAAAATTAAAACAGGGTCTGAAACATTTTAGTTAAATGCAATAAAAATAACAACTACCCTTTAAGGAAAAAACAATATTATTTACCTACCTACAACACTGACTAAAATAAAATTAAAATACACAGGAAACGTCTTCAGCTTTAGTTTGTCAATTTGGTCAAATGTGCAATAAAAACAATCTTGCTTTTGGCACCATATTATTAGAAAAAACAAACAAACAAAATTTAAATAATACAAACTAACGTGACACAAGCTAACTTACTATGGAAACTAACAGAGAATAAACTGAATTGTAAACAAAAAGTAAAAAAAAAAAAAAAACATTACATTTTTATAACAAAAAGTAACAAAAAATACAAAACCCTTGCTGTGGATGATAGACAAGTGGAAATATGAACAACACACACACAAAACTGACAGGTGAGCAGACAAATAACTTTATTGCCTTTAAACAAGTAGCATTTCAGTTGGTGTTATTAGTGTTAACATTTATTTATTCAATCAAAAGCACTTCACATCTCTTTTCATTCAATCAATAGTAAAATATTCTGCAAAATATCATGACATTTTAATGTTGAGCATTTTTCAGAAATGAAAGCCTTTTTCAGGTGCACAATACCTCTGTCCTGTTGTCATGCACAACATTAGTTAGTGTTAGTGTTTTAAAGCCATGGGATAACATAAACATAACATAAAGGACTTACGAGCCACTGTTTTGTAGTAATAGTTTATACAGCATGCATTGATTTTGCAAAAACTTCTAGAGCCAGAGATGATGTGTATGGCAGCAAGTATAAACCACAAAAAACTTAGTGTTCAACAGAGTAAACATAGGCTCCAATTTTAAAAAAAATGGACTGAATGGAAAACTGTATGTCAGCACTTGCCATGTATAAGCCTGCATGGTGAATTCTCTACGTGTCTGGCAAAGCGACATTTCTGTGATAACATAGGAATGCAAAGCAGGCTACAAACTATTATAAAATACAGATTCACAATTCTAATTCAGTTTACATAATTTTTCAGACACATTTAAAAATGATTCCATGTGTTTAAGCACACAACAAATATACAGTGTGATGCGTCTATATTTCATTGGACTCTATATATCTGGTGTCAAACACAAATTTGCCTTTATTCTTGCAAGAAAGCTGGTTAGTCAACATTAACTCTGCCTGTTCTAGTATAGGGAATATCATTTCCAATACAATTTTGTAGTGTAAGAAGGAAAAAAAAGAACATTTCAATTATGTACAGTTAGTCATATAAAAACAAAGACGTAGAGGAAAAATAAAAAGGTGCCATTTTGTTGATCCAAATCAACATAAAAGCATGTAACACATAGCGTTCATAGGTTAGTCTCCAAAGCCCTGCTCATTTGAGGAAGCAGGCTTCAAAGGAAAACAATCTGCAGCCATGTTTAAGTACTCAAAACTATATCCTCCCTTTAGATCTGCCTTGAAGAGATCACTGATGTTATACAATTCAACTGGCTGGTTCACTGTTAACTGAGTTTGAGTGTAGCTTTTACCAAATTCTTTCATTTTTTTCCTCATATATCAAGTTAAAATTCAGATCAGTGTTACAAGACAAAGAAAGAAGGGATACATTTTTCTTAGTAGTCAAAGAGGACTGCCAGTTCATCAGTGAAGCCATCGATTATAGTTAATCTAAGTCATGTCACAGTAGTTTTACTTAAAGCTTGTAGGCTGGAGGCACTGAGAAACAACAGACCACAGGCTGCCACAGAGGCAAGCCAGCGTCTGTCTGCATACAATATAACAAACATCCCTGTTCCCACTGGATTCTAACGTAAAAGCATAATATATGCATAATGATGCTTTTGGGAAGCCTAACCAATGTTGCATCCTCAACACACACTCTGTACACATGACAGAGGCGCAAATTTAGTATCTGGATTGCACTTTGCGCAAATAGTGGCCTGTGTTTGACACAATTAATGGAGATGCCAAAGTGCTGTCAAGCGACCAATATTCACAAGGTCATTCCCCACATTTTTGTCAACAACAGCTAAATGATAGCATTTCTCTAAATACACAATAATTTTCCAATATAAGCTTTCCCATCAGTCCCCTCATTCAATCAGAAAATTTACAAGGATGCTTCAGGAAACATTTGCAGTGAAAACAAAAGTAGTCACGATAAAAAAAAAAATTAAAAAAAAACTTTAAAATGTATTGTAGACTTAGATGTCCCTAAAAATAAACAAGCACCTAAGCACAGCAAATGCATTATTGGCCATCTCTCTGGGTTTGAAAATAAAGCAACCAAATAAAAATAATTCTTCACATTCACACAAATATACTGCAAGGGCTGAGGGTAACACTAATGCAACTATAATCTAACCATAGTTTAGAAATGTCAGTTCTAAAATTGAATAAAATGGACATTCTTTATACATTACGTTCAGTGCCAGTAGAATCTGTATGTCTAATAGGTTTCTGATCAGTCCTGAACTGCATTACTGTAAGATATTCTTTTTTTTTTTTTATTATACATAACATTTAGGAGCAAGGCAGTGTGTGAAAGGTGATATGATGCAAATTACTGGAAGCATTAATCAAGGCAGTTTAAACCTGTAATTACCCATTCATGGTAATTCTTATAACGTGTTCAACACCAATAACATTAAAAAGGACACTGGCCTGACTGTGAAATGCATTTCATAACAACAACAAAAAATAAAAAATATGATTTATGGAAGGCAAAACAACAACAAAAACACTCACAAAGTAACACAATAGTGTGTTCGTTCATTAAATTACATCAGTTTGTATTTATGTTCTAGCTTATATCAGTGTATACCCACTGGGCTCGTCACCCACACAATTCCAGACCATAATTATAGGAAGCACCACTCCTGTAACTGTGTAACGTAATGACTGCTCTCATTCCTAAGTGCATATTTCAATTAACATCTCATTGTGCAGACAGTAATTTGTGAAAAATAGATCATGTCTGTAACGATGGGAGCCACCTTAGTATTCATTTTTCATTCATTTTTTTCATTCCCATTCAATAGCTCATCAGCAGAAGACATGGATACAAATGAGAGGGAGGTTTTCTTTCTACGTAGCTGCTTTCTATTCAAACGGTTCTTCTGTAGTTCTCTCCCAAAAATGTCCTTTATTTTTCACTTTGCAGTCATTTGGTTTGAAACTGTCTTGCTTTTTGTTTTCTTCTTGTAGTGTAGGAAAATTCACATCACAAAAAAGAGAAAAAAAAGAAATCTGAAAGGCAAACTAAAAACTGAACATAGTACTCAGTTGAAACACAGGATATGCCGTTACTAAATGCCCATTGTAGGGACTCAGAAAAGGCAGTGAGGGAACATATTAGCCACCAGGTTGCCAGGGGGTGCAAAAACTATGGTGGAAATCAAGAGGTTTTGTTGTCAGGATAGAAAAGTTTTGACATATAAATATTTCGATTTTTATATTTTTGATATCTGCATGAAACACAGAAATACAGATTTCTGTATGTTTGGAATAAACTTCTTAAATAGCATAATTAACCTGCTGTCAAAGTGCGACTGTATGAATGTAGTGCTACATCAGAGGGGAAATTTACCTTAACCATATGGCTTATTTGATGCATGACACTGGTAACAGTAATGAATCTGAAGGTTTGACTTTGACCCCCCCTGGCCTGGCTGCTAGAAATGACAGAGAGATGATATCACGGTTTTGTGGATGACAGCAGGTTGGTGAACCAGGTCACTGTCGATGAGGACAGCTGTCGTTTCTCCTCTGCGTGTTCCTCTCCATCAGGGAGGAGGAACTGAGTGGAAGCAATGGAGGTCGGGGATCCAAGAGAGGGTGCCAGACCGCCACTTTCCCCGGCCTCCACGGGGGAGTCAAAATGCCAGGAGCTCTGGGGTTTGTAGCCCCCTCCACTGGCAGCCTGCGGCTCTAGGAGAGGCTCAGGTGAAGCGAAGCCCATGTCTTCACTTGGGGCTCTAGGCTGCATCTGGGGTCGGTAACCCCCTCCTCCATCTCCATAGCTGACAGGCAGGTCAGCCGGGGGTCGGTGGCCCTCAGAGGGGCCCTGTGGATCCGTCGACCACACCAGAGACGAGCCTGAGGTCTGAATCCCTGTGTACGTCACGTCGGTGCGTGCTGAATCCAAAGACGATGCAGAAGAAGAAGAGGAGTCTGGGAATCGCGGCCTTATGGGTCGCTCATCTACCACTTGGTTGTAGTAGCGTAATGACGTCGGCTCATCTGTATCAACTGGCTCGTCTCCTATCCCCTGCCCCTCTTCATCCTCGTCTTCTTCAGGAATGACAACAAGCATTTCTTTACTAGAGTCCCACTCAGGATTTTCTACTATGTGGACCATACTGTGGGGAGACGGCTTCACATCCAACGGCCCCTGTAAGACACAGACAAAAGATTCAACAATTTATTCAGTTAGTTTAAACTTTTCATCAGCGATGATCAAAAAACACAAAGAGAGGACAAGGTCAATTGTCAGTTGTATATATAGGATTAGCATACAGTGACTGTGTTGCACCAACAAAGATCAATTAAATCTGAGATTAGTTCTAATCAGAGTTTAGCAAAACTAAGTTTAAATCCAGATTTAAAATTAAGCAGAGCTCAAGTTTATTGATGCAAACCTAGTCTTTATTCAGATTAGATTAGATTAGATAGAACTTTACTGATCCCTTGGGAAGACTCCCTCAGGGAAATTAAGATTCCAGCAGCATTAGATACCAAAACTTTAAAGTGTTTGCTTGCTAGCTAAAAAGTTAAAATGTTACATTGGTAGTTAGCTAGCTAAAAAGTTACCAAATCATTACACAGTTTGCTTGCTCAATCCCACTCAAAAAGGCAGCCATTTTAAAAGTTAAACCTCCTCAAGTGTAAGTTTAAAGTTTTGGTGCAAGAAATAAACTGTATCAAGGTTTAGAGCAAAAACTAAATCTTAATCAAACAACTTATTATTTCTTATTTTTAAAGCTAGTTTAAAAGTTTGGTTCAAAATAGTTTAAAGTTAAAACACAATCTAATCAGGTTTAAAATTTAATCCAGTGAGTTTAGTAATGAGGGTCTGATATGATTCGGCTAATACTGTACCTGTGTCCGGGACCAATCACCAGACAGCTTAGGCTCAGGTATGTCTGGATAGAACGCCTTTTTCACCCTGATGACAAAAGCAAAATGTCACTTGTAACATACATTATCACCAACAGGAGTGACACAGGCGATAGCAGAATAAGAGTCTCACCATTTCCTTTTCTTGTAGCAAATAAAGGTGACAATGACCAGGAATAAGGCTGTGATTCCCAGAGAAGCCAAGATTTCTAGGATAAGCCAATCTGTTGTCAGGACAAAACAGTAGAAATATTAGAGATATTAGACTTGTAGCAAGATGATTATTTTTCGTACTTTTGAGTATAAATCACTGTGAAGCTGTAAAGTGTCATTAATCGTAAGCACTTATTTATATAAGAGCATCTTCTGTCGCATCGTGTAACAGTACATAACACATTCACATACCGTATGGCTTCAGAGTTATGGAGATAGTGCTGCCTGTGTCCTCGCCTGCTGAGGTATAGGCCTTGATAGTAAATTTGTAGGTGCCCTCGGGGAAACCTTTTACTGTGTAGTTCCTGGTTCCTGGATCTGACAGATTGGCTGTTCAAAGGACGAGGCGAAAGACAAAAAGAGGAGCAGGAGGGAGAGCAATAAGTACAAAGTGAGTGAGTTTAACAGGATACAAAATGCACTTTCTACAACATATTTTTATGAATGTTGTAATAATACTAACTGTGCACTTTTAGCATTCGATTAATTTTTCAAGCATCCTATTTTAACAGCTGCACTGTCTAAAGATGTGGCACCTCACATCGTGTAAGGCTGACCCCTTTTGGTCAATTGGGTGATGTGGTCTTGTCCAACCAAATTCTAATTGGTCGGCCGCTATTTTTGGGGGTGGGGACATATAGGGACAGACAGGGACATATACAGACCCTAACTGACACCACCTAACTCTCCACTGTATATAATGTTGTATAAGTCTGTAAACTGTCGTGTTCAGTGTGTTTATGTATGCCATATTGAATGGTCACATTTTGAGTTAAAGTATTTTATGCACAAACCTGCTACCACCCCTTGGTTGCACTTCTTCAGTTTATGGACCAAATATGGTGTCACTCGTGTCCTTAATTTGACACCCCCCTTGCCTCTCTGTTAGTCTGGGACAATGATTGGCCACATGAAGCCAAACACATAAAGTCAAACTAATTAGTGGTCAAAGTAATTCATTTGTTTGGCAAAGCTGTGTAACTTTGATGAGCACCCATTTAGGCCACCAGGTAGAGTACACTCGTAAACTGTGGCTAATTTAGTTAATCTAGAGATAAATGCAGATTTTATTCCTGCATTGGCTAATCAGTGTGGAAGATGAACATTTTTTGATGAATAGTCAATGTACTGATTTTGGGATTCTCTGTATCTAAGCTGTGAGGAAGGAAGATGACTGTAAGCCTGAGTGTAAAATCAATGGGACACTGTACTCAGAAAGGCTACTGTGCTTACACATTGTTAACATCTGAAGGAGGAATGATTGAATCAACATTGTTATGGAATCAGCAACTGTTGTTCTTGTATATAAGGCAAGACACTGAAAACCTTCACTACCAACAGTGTGCTTAACTGTGCTTGAGTCTTCTCTCAATGCTGCATGAAGTAAAGAGATTTGATTCATCACACAGTCTTGGTAATTCTTCAGAGAACTAGCAACTCTCACTATTTGGACGAAGAATCTTTTCAACATCAGCTGGTTGAAGAGTAGGTAGAATTTCAGTCAACTAAATATGTCTTCGGTTGACTATAGCCGACATTTACCTAGAAGTATGAGCTGGGTGCCATTACTGATGTACACGTTGTAACCCAAGAGGAAGCCTCTCCTGTTGTCCAGCGGGATCTCTCCCCAAGTGAGGATAATTTTGGAGTCCTGCTGACGGGTGGACAGAGAGACAGGACTGGACGGAACTGTGGAAGCCACAAGGAAAGGAGGAGAGCAAACAGAAGAAAAGGGTGGGAGGCAAAACAGAAAGAGAGTGAGAACAAGAGTAAGCAATTAAAATGCAGGGTTTGATTTCTGAAGTCATTTGCTTTTTCTAAAAGGAAAATAAGCCTTACCCAGCTCCTGCATGTATCCCTGCCAGCGCTGCAGCAGCTCTGGTGGCTCTGAGGAGCAGCTGTACAATGACAAGTTGTACCTCACACCTGGCTCGAAGTTTTCTGATAGCATAGAAAGAGAACATTATGTATTATACAGTATAAATTCAAATTTGACAGTTTCCTGTTGGAATATACTAGAGATTCCAGCTATGTCCAGTTTACTTTCAGTTTATGAAACACTATACATAGACAAGAACAGCAGGGAGACAAACATAGGAGAGATTTTACATACGGTACTTTTGAAACACAGTTAACAATGCTCTGTTTTCACAGACTTGGTTGATTTCTCTTCAAAGAAGGCAGTAGGGCTGGCATACCTGACTCAATGGAGATATTATTGGTTCCAGTAGCCAGTTTGATCCAGTCCACTGAGCAGTCCTGCCTGCAGGAAGTATTATGCCATTGCACCACATAACCAGAAGTGGCGTTGGCATTGCTCTGCCAGAACAAAGGGAAGCCTCTGTCTGTGTAAACTGCCCTGGACACGACGAGGGGTTCCACATCTAGAGAAAAGAAAATATCTAATTGTATTTCTTCATTTTCTTCTAACTTTATAACTGACTACTGTCGTGTTTCAGGTGAGACAAGGGTTTCATGACAGTGGAAACAAACAGAGAGCAGAAAACACAGACACACTCTACCTTCATTTTCACATACCTGTCAAATGCAGAGGTATAATTACACTTGTAGGCTGAGACACCCAATCAGTGTTCTTTGCAATGACGCTTGCTATGACCTTGTCACCACTGATGGCAGTGATCCGTGAGAGGTCGATTGGAGCAGCAGAAGTATCCGGTGAGAAGATTTTTGTGTGCTGTACATTTTTTTCAGGGCTCCAGAAAGTAACTTCATAACCTGTGAGCGGACCGTGACTCTGTCTGCGACTCAGAGGCTAGAAGAAATCAAGTTGACAGGGAAAGAAAGGAGAGAGAGAGAGAAAGACAGAAGCTGTTTTAAATCATGTTTTACTTACAATTATAGATATTCATAATATACTGTATATATTCACAACAGGACAAATTTGTGTCAAAACAGAGAAAGAGAGTAAAATGAAGAAGACGGCCAAAGACAAAGGATAAAGGTTAGGACAGAAGAACCCTGACAAGCTTTGCTATTTGTGTGGCTTTTGTAAACAAGCTGCAAATCTGTGCTCTCTGCAGTAAAAATAGCAAATTGTCAATTGTAAATCTACAATCAAAAACAATTCAATTCAAAGACAAAAGAAAAAAAATCACCTTCCAAATGACTTGTCCAGTGTTGTCTCTGTTTATCCACATCCACACATCAGGAGCATCTGGAACTGAGACAAGACAAAAAAAAAATTATACACATGAAAGAGAGACATGGTTTTGACACATTTCTTGTATTGAAAACACAGACCAATGAAAAGATGACTACAAAAAATAAAAAATAAAATCTTTTGACCTTGCACATTCATTACTGATCTGGGAAATAGCAATTTGACAAATAATTATTGGTACAAGCTCCATTTACTTTCTTTCTTACCCATATACGACCACCTGTACAGGTGCACACGACCATGAAAACTGAGCAAACTGAGGGAGGCCACAAAATGTGTCTGGAAGCTCAGATGAAATTCAAGTAATTGGACCTTAATAAAGATTTTTTACAGAGGAAAAGTTTTTCTTTTTTTTTTTTTATGACTCAAATTTATAAGGGTAAAATAATTGTGACAGGGTCTGGAGTCCGTTGCTGTTTTTTTTTTTTTTTTTTTTTTTTTTTTTCTTTGCTGTTATTTTTTATTGGCAATCTTTCTGGGTGATTTTCATCATTTTATTTAGCTAATTTAATGTTCTGCCTCCAAAGACTGAGTGAGAGTTGCTACTTAGCAACAGACTCTAATTCAGTTCCACAGCACACACCCACTGAGCCAGAGAACAAATGGGAGGAAAACAGCCTGTAGAGCCATAATATTTTCACATCTAATGTGATAAATTAAGGATTTATCTCAAACAAAGCTGAGACTGTGATTGTTATAACAATGGAAAGACTAACCAAGGCAGTTTTGGTGAGTGTTATTTTGTTTTTCTGTCAAGTTAAAATTAAGTTTGTTTTACAATGAGTCAACAAGGCAATTAAACTCGTCCTAGTTTGCTAATAGAGAGAAACTTGGATTCACAGGGTGTACGATTGTATTTTTCTGTTTAATAAGGAAAACAGGCGTGAGAAGATTTCCTTTCTTTACATTTTGTTAGTTTATTTTGTTCATGTATCATATGTAGCGTACGTAAAATAGTAAACTTGCCCCAGGCACACATCTCACAGGTTGCTGAGCTGTCAGTGGCCGGTTAGAAGATTTTAACAGATTGCCCAACACTTTGGGCCTTTAATGGACACACTGGCTCTTTTGCAACTGAAAAGCTATCACATTTTAGAACTGACACAAGAGACTAGAAGTGAGTGAGAATATTAAATTTTAGTTATACTTCAGAGCAATTAGCAATAATTATATAAGATTAAGTCAGTATGTAGCGACATTAAGTACTTGCCACAAGTCATCAAACAAGAACATGAACTGCTTGGAGCACCCTGTTAACACTTGACTGATGTCTATTTATGGTAAAGCTGAATATATTAGTGATCTACAGAAAATGAATCAACAACAATTGTTGTCTTCAACTGACAATAATCAATTAAATGTGCTAAATACAGCATTCTCCTCATAAGATGTCAGCAAGCAACACTATGCAATTAAAAGATATAATGGAGTAATGCTCTCCTGAGCAGAGAATGACATCACCCTCCCTGTGGTTTTGTTGTTATTTAGTCTTCTAGCCAGGACGGCCACATGTGCATATGTGTGCGTGCATGTGCACATGCGCGCTCGCACATGTGTTCATGTGAGTCCCTCTTGGTCTTCCCTGCATCCATTTTCAACATGGTGGCCTGGTGAGTAACTTTCTCATATTATAGCTAAACAGTCCACTAAAATATGTTTCTGAAAACATTTTAAGCGAGAAATAGGTGATACAGTAACAGAATATTGTCATGTCTAGAGAGGAACTCTAGATTAGTTAAACTCTTGTGAGATTTGCACATGTTGCTTGTTTATTGTGCACATTCTAATTATGTTCTCTCATTTGACAACACATTGTTTCTAATGTGACAGAGCATTGTAGATCTGTGTGGCTTTAGGGACAGAAAACACCTGCTTATGGGTAGGGAAAGATCATAGTTTGGGTTTAAATTACCTCTCTCGCCAGATCTTTCATAGGTCTGGAGTTCCCTTCTAGATGCAAGAGCCAGAATGGTGGCTGCCTGGTTACAATTAATCTTGTTTTACAACTGAACAGTCACTAAAATGTTTCCAAAAATATTTATAACCAGCAGTATAGTTTGTGAAAAGTGTGATTTTTGCCCAAAATTTATTGAAAAAATAAAGCGTGCATTTGTTTTTGTCAGAGATGCTGGTGCTCTACAGTGCCCTCTAGGGTAGCTGTAGTATATAGCACCATTAATCACCATTAATCATCATTAATTTGCTGCTTTTCTTTGATTTATATAAACTTTGCATTTTGGACTGCTGGTCAGACAAAAGCAAGCTACAGATTTTATAGACTAAACCATTAATCAAAAAGAAAAAAAGACAATATTATATTAATCAGGGATGAAAAATGTTATTAACTGCAGCCATAATTCACTGACATATCTGCAAAAATAAAGAGATACTACAAATAAAGCCCTTACTAGTAGTGCTTGTTCTGAAGTTAAATGGTTTGCTCCAGTCTCCCCACTTCCAGAATTGTTGGGCACCGCAGCGGACTTGAACACTGTAATCCTCATAAGGATGCAGGTCTGATAGAACCGCAGACCGCAGACCCACACCAGAGACGGTAAGCTAGACACAAAAGTTAGACTTCATTAGTGTTTGGTTCAATGGTGCACACAGGAAGACAAAGGATGCAGAAACAAGCTTTTATGTGTTGAAAGTAATGTGGTGGGTCATTAGGATGGATTATAATGGAAATGTGGCAAAAAAGAAAGCAACATTGTTTGACATATGGTATATAAACAAACAGAAAGCATTTAAGACAGACCAAAAGTAGGCACTCAGACAACTCACCTTTGTTTTGTACCCACTGGAGGTGAGCTCTACCTGGCAGACAAGAGCCAGGGAGGAATAGCTGTTGTACTTCCACTGCCACAGCACAGTGGCGTTCCAGGCATGGACGACTGAGCTCATGTCAACTGGTGCTACTGGACGCACTGAGGAGAGTGAAGGATCAAACAACATTTCATGTCTATGTTCATCTCTACTTTGAAAAACGTGTATCAACATTCAACAGTGTGAATGCACCCATTAAGTTTGAAAAAGTAGTTTACCTCTGTCACTAATTTCAGCGGCATAAGTGAGGCGGTACTCGCCAAGAGGATTCACAGCCACCAGTGTCCAGTTCCCCTCCCACTGGTCAAAAGTACACTTCCTCAGCTTGAATGACGGCCTATCAAAACAGAACAGATAAAACAAATGGTAGAACTACTAAGAGTGTGAAAATCAAAACAATCAAATGAAATAACAATGAAATACATTCGCTTCAGATGTTCAAGCCAACCTATAGATGCAGACACAGGCCCAAACACAATACTTATGTAACTTCTCTTCTGGCAAGCCTTCAGACCCTTCCTGTAAGAGGTTTGGCACACAGCCAACCCTCTATCAATGTTAAATGGGCACACAGAAACAACAAGTGGTTACTTAGAATGAGTGCCCTACATTTCTTGTCATCCCCTCCCTCATGGTCGAATTTTTCTGGGCAGAAGACACTTTTTAGAGAAAGGCAATCAGTTCTAAATATAAAGTCAGAAACAAAGTGACAATGCACCACGTCTCAGCAGGTCCACAAATTGCTGTGAATCTGGCCAAGAAATTCACCATTACATCATTACCACCACCACCATGATTATCACTTTGTACTGTGAGTTTCCAATATACTGTGCCTTCTCCTGTATTTTACGGCATTCTGAATCTGAGTCAAACAAAGATACCACTGTGTGATTAAGAAGGTGATAAGGTGATAACATCTTGTATCTCATTTCCATTGCATGGTACGGCTCAGCTTGACTCAACTCGGCTTGCTTTGAACTTTTTTGGTTTTCCATTGGCAAAAGCTAAGAGATATCACAAGGTTCCAAGTGAGCTGAGCTGATACTAAAAGGTTGAGTGAAAACACCGCCAACACAGACTGGTCAGAGAGGATCATCAACCAGAGTCGTCTCGCTCTCTGCACTGTGATGCGGGGGCCGTATTAACCAAAACCTTTCCATTGCTGCCTGAATTCTCTAAACAATGACGGAAAAATCTGAAGACTGTCCAGTACTTTGACACTGAGGGCAATCTGCCGTGACAAAAGTGTTGCAGCGAGGATGAGAAAACTTTGACTGTGAAATTCACAAACTAACTCACAATCAAGTGGCTAAGACTACGCTTATCAGCCAACAGCAGCATTTTATGTTGTCAGCAGACCTCCACTGTTGACATAAACAGTGATGCATAATCTGTAAATTTGTTCTGTATATTCAATGTTACAGTGAGGAAGTTACTTTTGCTATTAAAGAGGTTGTGTCTCATAATCTGGTGCCAGAAGTCACGCTTCACCATACCATACAGTGGAAACGAGGCTGTATCATGCTTTCTCACCTAGGGATGGGTACCAAAACCCAGTATTAAACAAGCCCCAGTGTTAAATTATTAGAAACAAGCACATGATAACATCTGACATTATCGGGTCTTTTTTCTGTGCTTTTTAACGTTTTGGTCTCATGTATTACTGTGCTGAAGCCTCCCCCAAGCTCTCTGTGTCAGGGCAACTCCTCCACACACAAACACACACACACACACACACACACACACACACACACACACGGAGTGAAGTAAGTGAACAGCAAAGCGGAGACGTTACGGTAGAGACAGTGAAGAGAAATTAGCTTGAAGATCAGCCTACTCAAGTTGACTACAACTACAATTGTTGCTGTAATTTACTGGAATAAAATTCCTGCAAGTAAAAAGCCAATATATCATCAATACACGTGTTCAATAAGCATAAACATGTTTGTGAAAAGTCACATGTAAATCTGCTATCTGTCTCCATGTCTCTCATCAACAACTGCTATGATTTAGACAAGCACAGCTAGAACAGCAAATAACAAGCGAAAACAAAAGCTTTCTACATGGTTGAACTGTTTAGCTTAGTTGGCAATGTATCTTGAAATTTGTCACTTTTCTGGTAAACTCAGCTGCCGGCTGAAACAAAGTGTCCCCTCCTCCCTCCGTCAGTGGTACCTGCAGGCGGTGAGTCACATCAGCAGAGTGAGGAGGCCAAAGGACAGGACAGGACAGGAAGGACTGATACTGACTGATGTCTGTGTCCTTCATTCTTTACAAACTTCACTCAGTATTGTGATGTCAGGAATATGATTTATTTTTGAGTGTACAGAGCAGGCAGTCATCTCCTTTTTTTAATATTTAAAGTTTGTTTTACTGAAATTTTAGAATCCTGTTCTGAATTTATTCTATTTCTTAAAAGCAAATATTAGCACTGAAAAACAACCGATGAGGGGACCATTAAAGTAACAGATCAATAAGCAGCATCGTAGGAGTAGTAGGAGTAATATCAATAAAATCTTAGCGACACCATGCCTATTCACACTTGTTTGGTGTGGTTGGTGTTTGCTCATGTGTTGGTTCATTTAGGTGGTGATTTAGGTGATATGAAACCTGTCAATTAAACTCTGGCTTGGACTGCATCATCATACCAAGACAGCCTAAAGCTAAATCTTTGTGGTGTGAAAGCAACATAGACCGACCACAGGATTTTGTGATAGCAGCTATTCAGCTGTTACATTCCTTTACTGGTTGTGAACTGTTAAAAAATTGTTCTCCAAATCAGAGGTGTGTTAAGCTTGTGTCCTACTCCATGTGTGAGTCTTTGTGAATGAGCGAGTGTGGAGCCTGCAGTTCTGCTACCCAACCCGACCTCTACAGCTTCTGACAAAGTGTCAGGTTTCAGGTCGGGTTACAGCCCAGGTTCGAGGTGTTCAGCCATTTTAAAAGTAATATATATTGTGTTTGTGACTGCGAATGTGGTACCTGTTATTCACAGAGTAAAATGTTCCTCGTTTGCCATACAAGTTTGTGCTTCGTCCTTCGTCCCACTGGCACACAGCTGAGGTTAAGTCCCGAGTCTCGCACAAAAAATCAGTGGGCTGTGGTGGATCTAGAGAAGGAGACAACAAGCAGAAACTGACTGACTTGCTTAATCATAAAAGTTTAAATGAAGATTACATACACTCTTAGAAACAAGGGTTCTTCCTAAAGGGCTGAGGTTCCACCCAGAACCATTTGCTTACGAAGAACCATTTGTTGAAGAAAGGGTTTGCAAGGGTTCTTTGTAAGACTAAGGGTTGCATTAAGCACCTTTAGAAGAAAGATTTCATCAAGAACTTCAACAATCCTTGAAGAACTCTTCCATCAATGGTTTGTCATGGGTTCTTTAAAATATATAAAATAAATGGGTTCTTGGTAGAACCCCCTGAGTGTGTTTTAGATAAAAAAATTGGAACATAAATAGGTTCCTGTTAGAACCTTAAGTGTGTTCTACATAAAAACCTTGGCAGTATAAAAATGTTTTCAACAGAACCTCCTTGGTTGGTTCTAGATAAAATCCTTGGACTATAAAAGGTTCTTGGTAAACCTCCCTGAGAAGGTTCTATACAAACCCCTTGGAATATAAAAAGGTTCCCAGTAGAACCCTCTGAGTGTGTTTTAGATAAAACACTTGGAATATGAAAAGGCTCTCTGTAGAACCTTCTTGATGAGTTCTTGTTAGCACCCTTAGAAGGTTGAGCGGTTCAGGTTAGAGCCTCCAGAGAGGGTCTAGGGTAGAACCATTACACCATAGGCGGTTCTGTGTGAAAACTTTCATGGAATGTTCTAGGTGTAACCGTTCAAGCTCAGTTCAAGGTAGATCCCTCTGAAAGGGTTCCAATAGAAGAACCAAAAAGGTTTCTCCTATTGGGACAAGCCGAAGAACCTTCTAAGAGTGTAGATACACATAATTACCCAGATTTATCTAACAGACAAACTCTGGAATAAATCTGCAGACTCATCTGAAAGTGGCATCTGACATTTCTCATTTTAACCCCCCTCCTCTAATCACATTCAAGCACCTTTGACATGACAACCATTCTCACTTCAGATATTATCCATCCAGTTATTTGTCTTACATCCAACAAACACCACTGTTCCGGCCAGATTTCCCTCCTCCTCGGCTTTACAGATGATGTTGGTTCCCGACCTGCTGGATGGTGGCTGATTGACCGCCGTGGTGGCATAGCTTCGCCTACTTATTCGTGTCGTGATCATGTTTGTGAGGCCGCTAAGGATTTTACCAAAGAGCTGCCCCTCTTCCACAATGCAACAGAAGGTGGTGTTGGAGCCCACAAGTACAACTTTGTCCTGGGGGTACATCTGGAATTTCTCATTGCTGGGGAGGTCGCTTCCTGTGAGGAAGAAGTGCAACAGAAAGAGGAAAAACGAGTGTTTAAAACATTGACAGACAAAAGGGGAGAGGGAGATATAAAAAGAGATCTATATTTAGGTACAAAGGATGATCATTATGTTAATCCCAAACTGACAGGTCAGGAAAAGCTCTATCTCACTAATTATAGGTGTCCTATAATATATACAGGTGTGATTATTGCCCCTCTAACCTTGAAGTATCTCAGTGTCGCTCCATTCACTTGTTGCCTGTCCATCTCTTGAGCGGATTTTGATCGACAGCGAGGTACACTCCAGAGGTTCAAATGAGGTCCAGTTCCACTGGTGTCGACCGCTCACCTGATTGGCTGTCACAGACACCGTCTCCTACAGGTGAGACACAGAGAACACAGTGAGGAGCTGAACCAGAACAACATGAACCTAGCTAATGATTGTTGGTGATGACAGTAACAGCTCAGGAAGGAAAAGTCATCGGAATTATTCGGATTAGATTAATCATTCAATCATCATTTAATCAGCAAAAATGCCAAACTCCTGATGATGCACTAGTGAAAATAATCATTAGTTGAAGCCCTAATTAAAGAGAAAATTTGGCACTTTTCATGTGTGTGTCAGTCAGTGTGTCAATTGAAGCAGTGTGTGCAATATTGACAAAGAAAGCTGAGTCCTCCTGCTCGCTGAACCGTGCTGATGCCGCCACACCCATGTTGTTGTGTTTCACTACTCTAGCCTATACTATAGTTATCACTTCCTTGGCAAAAATATAAGAGTTAAATGACAAAAATTAGTCACCTAGCACTCCTACTAGTTAATTAGTGGTGGAGACTAGAAATCCAAACTGAAATAGCCTGGAGTAGTTGTTTAAAAAACACTAATTTAGGGAAACCTTATCAAAAATGTTTATTTATTTTATGGGATAAAATCAATATCAGACGCTATATCATTAACAAAGTTCCTAAACTATCAATAAAATATATAATAGAAATATATCAATATCCTGTATCAGTCGAGCTAAAACTCCTTTCACATCAGAATGTAACCAGGTTACAATCTGACTGTATAATAAGAAAAACATGAGAGCAAATTAACAGAAAAAAGGAAATGCTCTTACATAGAAGACAGTTTCATTGAGTTCAGTTCTCAGAATCATGAGGTCAAAGGTTGTAGCTGCTCCTCCCAGCCAGGATATGGACAGTTGCTGAGCATCCATGTTGGCTGACAGGCTCACCTGCTGGGGTACAGTGAGGACTGGCAGAAAAAAAAAAGAAAAAAGATTGGGGCAGGATTAAGTGGTTTTAAACGGCAGAGTATAAAGGCAGAGATAATGCAAATTTAAATCAGCCAACAAGGTTTTACTATCAGCCTCACAGAACCAAAGAACATTGTGATTTAACACAATTTAGAGGGTGGAGTTTTCCCTTAATGTCATTTAGTTCTTACCATTTTTGGCAAGAGTGTTTGTAGCTGAGAGGCCCAGGAAAACACACGTGAGCCAGAG
>JAJHUR010000224.1:10244-26247 GCA_027495735.1 Lutjanus campechanus
GCCTGTTTTTGCAGCTGAGGCAATCTGGCATGGGACTGGACCTTTGTGCAAAATTTTTTTCATTTTTCGTGCATGGGAAGTAGGACTTCCTCGGAAGAAGAAGAAGAAGAAGAAGAAGAAGAACATGCAGGATTACAAGAGGGTCCTGGCAGCTTAGGCTGCCCGGCCCCTAATAATAATAATAATAATGCAGCTGGAGGCTTCTGCATCTTAAAATAAGGGTCTATATAGGTCTCCTTTAAAGTTTGTACACATATTTAGACATTATACTCAAGAATTGCATTTAAGTCTGACACAGTCCAATAATTAATGATATGTGGAAATCACTTCTGGTGAAATCTAAATTAAATGAATTATTGATTGAACTTTAGGCTATCTGTGATGAATACCAAATGACTAATCAATATTGTAGTGGGTGTTTTATTAGCTGTGATACCACCAATAGACTTGGCAACAAATCCGGACTAACCATAAAAACATAATTCAAAAATTGGTAAATTGGTATGTATTGCCTTCATTATTGTTGAGTGTATGGATGATAGGCTATAAAATTTAAACAAACAGTGAAAAAAGTGATCTTATGCATCACCAACTGAATGCATGCAGGTTTCCATGGTTTAAAAAATAACACAATGCATACAGTTTGCGCTGCAGCATCTGCACAATTTCATTTGTGGACATTAGTCATGTGCAGCTCAGCAACTTTGCATATATGATGTATTCCCTCAAATGAGAATCTATCTATGGCTCAGAGATATTGTCTTCAAGAAAATAATTCATGAAACGGTGGCGCTTTTCGGGTTTAAATCCAAAACTCTGAACATAACCTCCTCTGGAGTAGGACAGGCGTGTATCATAAGTGACTGTGGTGCTCTAGCCTGGTTAAAAGAGAATCACCTTCATGAAATTGAAAACTTTGGTTTCAGGTCCATCATACCTTCCTAAACTACAAATCTTGCTTCCTAGTTTCACAGAGATGAAAATAGGCTGTCTGACTCCTGTTTGAAACTTGTTGTCACAGCAGATCCACACTAATAATTAACAGTTGTTACTCCTGATAGTAGACAGAATATGGTTCCCCAGGGGCCCACTGCCTGATGGGACCATTTGGTTATATATCCCCTCATTCTGTGCATTGAAAAAACAGCAGACTAAAGTACAACTTAATAAGTCCATTAATAATTCAATTTTCAGCACAAAGCACAATTGCACATATTTTTAAGACACAGAATTTAAAACTTTTTAAATGTAAATAAACATAGTAGCAGGGAGAGAGGGTGGAGGATGGAGAGGAAATAGAACTGAAATCAAGAACAGAAAGACTTAAGACCTAAATGAATGTCCCCTTTTCTGTTTCAGCTCAACAAAGAGTCCTGCAGGTGATCAACAGACAACAACAGAGTTACAGGTTCTTAAAAACATCATGTATGTATGTTCATTGTTTGACACTTCTTGAATAATGGTAGTTTACTTTGCTGTAACCTATAAAGTTTTTATTTTATTCTTACGGTCAATCAGCATTAATCAAATAGGGAATGTAGCACAATGAAACTTGTCATTTTATACACTGTCAGTGTTTTCATTTCAGGATTACAGTTACTGTAGAATATGCAGCAGCTCTACAATATGAGGAGGGGATGGGATGAGGCAGAGGCCGGGGTACCGCTACAGTGCATACCACCACTTCACCATCAGGCACCACGGACGTCTGGGAGCCAGGAACCAGGTTGTGATGCCAAGCTGCTGTGCCTGGTGGATCAGAGACAAATTCCCTGACCCCTTCGGCAACTATGTTGGCTATAAGGAGGCACTCTTTAGGTGGAATCAAAAACTGTGCTCCTGTTTGACGTCATTACCTCAAAGAAAAAGTTAAAAAGCTATTGTGTTGTGTGAAAGTGTGTCTGTGAAGGTTCTCAGTCATCCAGGTCATGGTATTCGTAGCAAAGTTTGTCGTAGGCAACTGGACTTGATAGAGTTCTTGAAGACATTTCGCCTCTCATCCAAGAGGCTTCTGCAGTTCTGACCATAGACTGTATATAGAAGTGGACGGAGCTTCCGGCTCTGAAAAATGAAGCCAATGCGGAAGTGCAGTAACGCTGTATTCTCACCGAAATCCAGCAGGGGGCGCGCGAGCTGGTTGCAAAAAGAAGCCCGGTCCCATTGACACCCGTTCTAAGATGCCGAACTTTACAGCTGAAATAAACATATTTATAGCCCGTGTCAAAAAACGATTTTGGTCTCTATGGCTAATATCCCCCACCATGGTAGTGCCCTAGCCCTATGGTAGTGCCACTCACTCGCTCCCATAGACTATACCGTCTATGCTCGCCCCCCACCACCTGGCCTGCTCCACCGTCTCAACCAATCATATTCACATCCGGTTTCAAAACTGTCAAAATGGCGCTAGCCAAATCTGAAACTTGAGGCTTCAAAACGGGTGTTCAGAAACCAATGGGTGACGTCACGAAGGCTCCGTCCACTTCTATACAGTCTATGGTTCTGACTGACTGGTTTGGGAGTTCAGGTATTAAACCACTGTGTGGTCGTTAACACTTGCCCCTCTAGGTGTTAACGACCACACAGTGGTTTATAAATACTGCTCTACTCTCTGTACTCTGCAGTAATGAAAACATCACACCCAGACAATGATGGCTTGTTGTCTTCAGTCTATAACTTCTGTCACTCTTTTGCTTCTTTTTTTATACGCATGCTGCTTGGCTTGACTCTCTGCCACCTTAAAGGTGCGTATTTAGTGATAAAACACATTCTTAGTTGAGCAGGCGAAAGGTGGATAAACATTTTACACCCTATAAATTCTTTACCAGAAGTCCCCTGTTATGTTATCTAAATGCTTTTATTATGAAGCAGCAAAATCAGGAAATGTTTCATTGGCAGTAACTTTTAAAAAAAAATAAATAAGTAAAGTAAAATAAAGCAGATAACTGAAAGTACAAACAGCAACACTTTTAAAACCTCTTTCTCGAGAGTTGAGTGTTGGCTTTCCAGCTTACATCAGAAAAAAAAAAACAGGCAGGCAAACTCATCTACTAGTGATGGGAAAAGGGTCAATTGACTATTTTTAGTGGGTTTACCTGTCTTTAAAATAACATTAGATTCACAATAAGTTTGGTGTAAACACAGTATTTGGTAAATTACTTGTTTCCCTAATCTCTAAAGGCCAGAAGGGGCCAGAAAAAAGATCAAAGAAGCTCCTAAACACAAACCACCATAGACAGGCCCAACTGCTGCTTTTAAAGTTATGACTAACATGCTAGTGTACTATTACTTACACATCAAGCAGATATGGACCACCTGACAAAAATACTCTATGCTAAACCACCTGCTCCTAGCTTGCTCCCTTTTCAATGTGTACCCAAATCTTGGTATTTTGGTCTATTACTTATATGAGAAAACAACCAAGAGACAAATGTACAGTTTAATTGATGGACATTATTCTCTTTCAGAAGATGACAGAAGAATTGTCATCGTGGGAAAATCTGGAGCTGGGAAAAGCAGCCTGGCTAACACCATATTTGGAGATTGGCCATACCTTCTGCCCTGGAACAGATGAATGTGAAGCAAAAACCAAATCAGTCAATGGAAGAAGCATCACTTTGATTGACACTCCTGGCTTCTTCGACAGAGATAGACCTGAGGAGGAGCTGAGAGCTGAGATAGTGAGGTGTATCACAGAGTGCTCTCCTGGGCCTCATGCTTTTCTCATTGTGCTTAAAGTGGAGAATTTCACAAAGCAGGAACAATTGTCTTCACTCATGGTGACCAGCTTCCTGAAGGACAGACAATTGAGGATCAAGTCCACCAATATATGCATGTGAGTGATCTGGTGAAGAAGTGTGGAGGCCGGTGCCACGTTGTTCATAATAAATACTGGAATGATAACGTGAACAGTGAATACAGGAGCAACTGGTTCCAGGTGGAGGAGTTACTGAAGACAATAGACAAGATGGTATGGGCGTAGCGGATGCGGGGTACGCGGGGGACATGTCCCCCACACTTCCCGTATCTGTGCCCTCTGTCCCCCGCACTTTGTTTTTTTACAGCCACTACAACCGCTCAATTCATTTTTAACATGTGGAAACGCGTTTTTCCGAGCCGCCTTTAAACGCATTATGAGCAGGCGGAGCTAAGGCGGCAAACAAACACCGCTGTCGGTTACGTCAGTATGTTCAGCAAACCAGCCAAGAGGAAAAAAACTTTACACAGTTTTTTTCAAACAAACAAAATACAATGTCAATTTCGTTAGTTAAGCTAGCTAGTTAAGGTAGAGGTGGTAGTAACTAGTTAGGCTACATTTACTCCGTTACATTTACTTGAGTAACATTACTATTTTGACTACTCTAAGATTACTCACTTCTGGGTAGAAAATAAGAATATAAATGTATTTGTGTTCCTCTGACTGTTATTTTTGTAAAGATTTAATTTATTTTTGTGGTAGTTAAAGTTAAAGTACATGCATTTGCTGATTATTATTTTGATTGAATGTTTGCATTAAATGAAATATGCATCACGCACTGTATGAATGTGTAAAGAATGCTGATATGAGATATGAAGTATAACCTGTTTACTGCTGCCAATCAAATGGTGAATAAGCTACTCTGTTGGGTTCATATATTTGTAAATCTGATTCTGAAAGAGTCAGTGCCTCACCAGCCATGAACCTCACCACACATCACTGGTTTCCACTGCATATGAACCTTAACGGATGGTAATTATTGTTGCAGGTACTGGTCAAATCCTCAGGTGTTACCAGGGAAACAAAGTCATGGCTTGTTCAAACCTTTTTGATTACAAAACACATAAATATAATTAATGGTCTTTTTTTGGCTGGTGACCAGGGTTTAAGCAGGATAATGTAGTGATTTACAACTACTGGCCTAAAGCAGAAAGAGAGGTATTTGAATAAATGTTTTCCTTTTCACCACTGAAAAAGAGGCTCAGATTCAAACCAGATCTGTTGAGTCACAACCAACAGTGGTCAGTCTTGTGTTTACAGGAGATCACATGGACTTCCTGTCTTCTACAGGGGCGTGCAGCAACACCTGCAAGCAGCATTTGTCACAAAACTGCTGCTCAAACTGCTGCCACACCTACAGTATATCATTAATTCTGTCAAGTGTTTACACTATGGATACTTTCCACTATCCTGTTTTTTCGATTGTCCCAGTTTGGACAAAGATCAAAAGAAGAGGATTGAAATATATTTCAAAATTCTCCGCAAATCAGGAGGAGGAGACTGGGGCTCAGTAACAAACGTAAATGATAAAGTTTACAGCATTGCTTTCAAAGAGGAAGAGGGTAAGGCACATGATTTAAATGATTAATTTTAATTTCAATGTGTTTCTGTTGGGTTTCTGTCACTGACTCTCATAAATTATCTCAGGCTGCTGAAAGTGAAAGTATGTATGCACAGGAAACAAGTTGATTTTATTTGACTCTATTTTCTTTCATGTGACAGACAAATTTTACTGCTTTCAGATGCACATCCAAACAGTTTGATTGCTAATGTTACTGTTTAACCTGCTTTATATTAACTGTGGATTTATAATCAAATTAAGAAACATATTAATGTAGTTTTCTGCAAAGTGAACAACAGTGTGTCAACTCCATCATTTGTAATATTGAAATTTCATATGACAAAATTCAACAAAAACAAAAAAAGGTGTCAAGGCCGATATTTCATTCCAGCTAATCTCTGGACGACGACATTACACTGAGAACTTCTCCTTCACTGGAGAGGGAGTGGTAGATTATGACTCAGTGGGTTCCTGGTCACTTAGTTGACAATAAAGGTCAACTTAATTGTCACATATACAGTCACACAGAGTACAAAGTACAGTGAGATTCAGTCTCTGCATTTAACCCACCATAGTTTTAGGAGCAGTGGGTGGCTGTGCAGACCAACTCCAGATCTAAGCCAGTGCCTTAGTCTAGAGCACTGACTGTAGAATTTACATAATATACAACTCCAATTCCCAAAAACTTTTTGACCTATTCAGTTGAATACAGTACAAAGACAATACTATTTAATTTTCAAAGTGATTAACTTTTTTATTTTTTTGTAAATGTCTGAATTTGATGCCTGCAACACATTTTTAAAAAAGTTGTACAGAAGCATGTTTACCTCTGTTATATATCACCTTTTCTTTTGACAACACTCAGGGAGTAGTTGTTGAAGTTCTGAAAGTGAGATTCTCTCTTATTCCTGTTTGATATGACTTCAGGTGCTTAACAGTCCAGGGTCATATTTTGCGCTTCATAATGCTCCACAAATTTTCAGTAGGAGACATATCTGTGCTGCAGGCAGGTCAGTCTAGTGCCCAAAATCTTTGACCTTGAAGCCACACTGTAACATGTGCAGAATGTGTATTGACATTGTCTTGCTGAAATAAGCAGGGACGTTTCTAAAAAAAAAGAAGACATTGTCTGTTTGGCAGCATATGCTGTACTGTATGTACCTTCCAGCATTACATGGACCTTCACAGATGTGACAGTTACCCATGATGCCATGGGCACTAACACACCCCCATACAGTCACAGATGCTTGCTTTTGAACTTTATGCGGGTAACAATCTGGATGGTCCTTTTCCTCTTTAGCCCAGAGGCCACGATGTCTGTGATTTACAAAAACGATCTGAAATGTGGTCAGAACCACAGCACACTTCTCCACTTTGTGTCCATCTCAGATGACTGTGGCAGGAAAGGTTAAAATCTGCCAGGAGTATGCAGAAGGCAAGCAGTCATGTCAAAATAGAGTTGTGGCATAAGTATTTCTCAGTCAAGCAGCTAATCTGGAAACTGGTTACACTGAAGATGCAATATTTCCAGTGGACTTGACTCACTGTCAATGGTCACCATCAGCAAGTAGCCGTCTAACTCCAAGTCTGCTTTGTGAAGCACTGCTACTGCAACACATTTTAAACAACTGCCCAGTCTGTTCTTCCACTTCTGCAGCTGTGCAGGAGTGCCCGCAGCTTCCCTCTCTGTCTGGCCCTCTGTAGAGGAAAGAGAAGAGGCAGAGGCATGTGCCACCTCTCAGTTGTTGCTCTTCTCCTCCATGTGAGTGGCCTTGAACCTGAGGTCCAGAAATGTTGACATGGTCAGCAGCTCATCAGCTGCAGGATCTCTGTATTTTTCATTCATGTAATCCAAGACTCTTTTCTTAATATCCTCACCCAGTCCTGTTTTGTCCTCTTCTGGCTTCAAGATGTTTGAAATAAATACAGTACATGGAGGACTGACTTCAAAAAGCTGACACTGGCAACTGTGCACATTTATTGTCATGTGTCCATAAATTTAGGAAGCTTACATCATTTCTATCTGGCTGTGATGAATGGACATCAGATCACATGTGGCAAATCTTATTAAAATATTATTTGCCAATGTGAATCATTTAGCTATTTAGCAAGTAATTAGCCTAAATTGCTAAGTGAGAAAGTTTTTACTAACATTAATGCTGATTTGCATTAACACCTGTTGAAGCTACAATAAATGTTCCAAAAATATCAAGCTTTGAAAAAAAATTATTGTGTGAAAGTTCAAAGTTGTGTTAAAAAAAGTTTAAAAAGTTCAATACATATAATAATCGTGATTTTAATATCATTCGAAATAATTGTGATTATGTTTTTGGCATAATCAAGCAGCCCTACATTGTCAGCTGTAATCTAAAATGTTACCTAAAGAAATCCACAACAAGTTTGTGTAAAGTAGAAAAAAATGTTGGAAACATTGCATTCAGAGCAGTCTGAAGCTTGATAACTAAAACTAAAAGTTACTGAAACAAATCTCAGTCATGGTGTTTTATGTTCCTTTTTGAGCACTTTGTGTCATCTTTCAGGATTCAACATTATTTAATCTAAAGGGATAGTTCACCCAAAAATGAAAATCTAGTCATTATCTACTCGCCCTCATGCCGACTGAAGATCGGGTTTATTGTTTTAGTTCACAAAACACTCCTGGAGTTACAGAAAAACAACAGAATAAAAACATAAAATGCCTCCACACTGCTCCTCTGGAATAATCCAAGTCTCCTCAAGCCCCAACATGCGAAGTTGACCAAGAAAAAAAAAAAAAGAAAGAAAAAAATTATGGTATATATATATATATATATATATATATATATATATATGGTATAAGTTATTTAGCCTAAATCTTCACTGAAGATCCTTAGCTTTGAGCCACATTCACATGCACATGTGCACTGTCTGAACTGGGTGTGAGTTGTGATGTTGTGCAAAAGGCATGTCAGAACTTTAGGAAAGTTGGATTACACCAGACAATCAGTATGGAGGCATTTTATGTTTTTATTCCAGTTGTTCTTTCCATTTGAAAACTGGTCACCATTCACGTCCATTGTTTGGGAGATTCTGAAACACTGTTTTCCTGTTAAACTCCTGCAGTGTTTTGCGAACTAACAAAATAAAGCCGACCTTCAGTCAGCATGAGGGTGAGTAGATAATAACTGAATTTTCATTTTTGGGTGAACTATCCCTTTAATAAATTCAGAGGCAGGGGAGAGAGTGGTGGAGTTGACACAACAGAGGTGACAACTAGAGCTGAAAGAGTCCTTAAAAGTCCTTAAATATTATGTCCCCTTCCCCCTGTTTCAGCTCAACAAAGAGTCCTGCAGAGATCTGAACATGTGTTGAAGTGTGAAGGACGTCGTCTGGTTCTGACTGTGCGAGACAACCCGAGAGCTGCAGAAGAATCAGACAGCAGAACACTGGACTCAAATTCATCACAGGTCAGTGTGGAAAGTCTTCTAACATAGTGCCTAAACTCTCTGCACATGTTGCACACAAGACACAAAAAGAAAAAAGAAAGTCCAGTTATTTCAGTTGATGCAGCTTTCACTTTTCATCATTGTGATTATGAGGCATCACAAGCACTTACTGATTTCAGATAAATCAACCGAAGTTATTAACAGATTAACAGGAAAACACAACAATTAAAATGAAGATGTCTCAATCATTTTAATCATTTTATTCACATTCTGTCTTCAACACTGTTTTGGACTGAATATCAATACTTTTTCAAAACTGTTGTCATGTACTAAAACTCCTTGATATAATGTATCTTTCCAACAGCAGAGCCCACAGTCCATGATGTGGAAGTGGAATTAAATCCTTTTCTTTGTTACTACAGGCCTTCCAGTCTGCCCAGGAAACTCTAAATCCCAGAGGAATCATGAATGATGCTGGTCCAGACCAAGGTTAATGAGAATATTTGATTTTCAAATTCAGGTGAAGCAAGACTTTACACTGGACAAAACACCTGCTAACAGCCACTACATCTGGCTTTTGTCTTCAGTGGGAAAGGTAACAATTAGCATTCACTCATGGGTCAAATGACTCTGCAGTGGTCACAGGTATTTTTCAGCTTGGCAGTGATAAAAACATCACACCCAGACAATGAAGGTTTGTCGTCATCAGTCTATAACTTCTGCAACTGTTTTGCTCCTTTTTTATTCATGTGCTGCTTGACTTGACTTGGCCTGACTCCCTGCCAGCTTTAAGGTGTTAGTGATAAAACATGTTCTTAGTCCAGCAGATGAATGGCGCATAAACATTTCCTATAAATTCTTTACAAAAAGTCCACCATCATGTTATCCAAAATTATGAAGTAGCAAGAAAAATGATTCCTGTCAGGTTAAAGCATGAAGATATTCAGTTAGAAGCTACAAAAGTACTGAGAGCTGAACACAAAGACACTTTTAAAAACCTTTCTTCTCTCTGCTCTCCTGCACAGACATGAGCTGAGAATCGAGTCTTGGATTTCCAGCTCACATCAGAAAAAAACAAAAAACAAAACAGAAAGGCAAATTCATCTGCAGGCAATGAGAAAAGTCAATCGCCTATTTTTAGTGAGTTTACCCGCATTTGAAATAACAACATATTCACAATAAGTTTGGTGTAACCACAGTATTTGGTAAATTACTTGTTTCCTTAATCTCTAAAGGCCACAAGGGGGCAGAAAAAGATCAAAGAAGCTCCTAAACACAAACCACCATAGACAGGCCCAACTGCTGCTTTTGAAGTTATGGCTAACGTGCTAGTGTACTATTACTTACACATCAAGCAGATATGAACCACCTGAGAAAAATACTCGATGCTAAACCACCTGCTCCTAGATGGCTCCCTTTTCAATGTGTACCAAATTCTTGGTATTTTGGTTTATTATTTATATAAGAAAACAACCAAAAGACAAATGTACAGTTTAATTGATGGACATTATTCTCTTTCAGAAGATGAAAGAATTGTCATCGTGGGAAAATCTGGAGCTGGGAAAAGCAGCCTGGCTAACACCATATCAGGAGGGAAACTGTTCATGACAGATGATACTCTCAACTCTGTAACAAAGAAATGTGAAGCAAAAAGCCTCATGCTTATCTCATTGTGCTTAAAGTGGAGAATTCCACAAAGCAGGAGCAGGCTGTCATTGACAAAGTACATGAATACTTTTCTGAAGAAGCTTTGAAATATGCAACAATTGTCTTCACTCATGGTGACCAGCTTCCTGAAGGAAAGGAAATTGAGGAGTTTGTCCACGAGAATGAGCATGTGAGTGATCTGGTGAGGAAATGTGAAGGCCGGTGCCACGTCATTGATAATAAATACTGGAATGACAACGTGAAGAATGAATACAGGAGCAACCAGTTCCAGGTGGAGGAGCTACTGAAAACAATAGACCAGACAGTGATGAAAAACAATGGAAGATGCTACACCAATAAGATGCTACAAGCAGTGGAGGAAGAAATACAACAAGAGGAGGAGCATATTAGACACTCATCATCAGGAAATATGTCCGAGGAAGAGATCAGACAGCAGGCTAAAGCCAACGTCTCCACAAAGCTTTTAGTCAGATTAGCAGGTATTGGAACAGGTGCATTGTTAGGAGCTTTGTGTGGTGCTGGACTGATGGTTGTAGGAGCTGTCCTATGTTTAAAGCAAATAATACAATTACAAGCAACAGCAGCAGTAATAGCAGCAGGAGCAGCAGCAACAGGAGGAGCAACTGGAGCAGCAGCAGCAGCAGCAAGAGGGGCAGCAGGGGCAGCAGGAGGGGCAGCAGGAGCAGCAGCAGCAGCAGGAGGAGCAGCAGAAGCAGCAGCAGCAGGAGGGGCAGCAACTTCTTCTTTAGCCTAAGAAAATATTTTGCTTCAGGAAAAACTTGAGTTTGAAACTTAAGGTGGTTTAGACACACTCATAGCTGAGTCAAGGCCTTCTTTGAGCTGAGCGAGAAAGAATTATCACCTTCTGCCAAGTCATATCTAATGTTTGTCTTATTTACTGGTGTAGTGAACAATGTTTCCACTGCATGTAAACCTAAAAGGATGGTAATTATTGTTTGAGGTATTGGTCAAACCCTCAGATGTTACCAGAGAAACAAAGTCATGGCTTGTGCAAACCTTCACATTTTGATTGCAAAACACATGAAAATGTAATTAATGGTCATTTTTTGACTGGTGACAAGGGTATAAGTGGGATAATGCCCTTCAAGGTGTCCATAATCAGGAATTTAAGACCATCTCAAGTGAAAATCACATTTTTAACCTTGTTAAAGTGTCCATGTGGTGTTTTTCATGTGTTACAAGACATGTCCGGAGTGAAATAAGCAGTAAACACCATGTCTGAACATTTCTTGGTTTGAAACAGCAGTGAGCACTGGAAGTTAAAATAATTTACATCTTGTTAGCCATTACTCCTTAAAGAGATAGTTCACCCAAAAATGACAGTCATTAAGTACTCACCCTCATGCTGATTGATGGTTGGGTTTAGTTTTGTTAGTCTACAAAACACTGCTGGAATATTGTACACCATGTTTGTAGCCTGAACCTTCACTGTTGATCCTTAGCTTGGAGCCACATTCACATGCACATGCACGCTGTCTGAAGTGTGCGTGTTGTGATGGTGTGCAAATGACAAATTGGGGCTTTAGGACACTTGGATTATTCCACACAAGCAGTATGGAGACATTTCATGTTTTTATTCTCTTGTTTTTTGACTTTTGAAAACTGGTCACCATTCACTTACATTGTTTGGGAGATTCTGTGGCGCTGTTTTCCTGTGAAACTCCAGCAGTGTTTTGTGGACTAACAAAATAAACCTGACCCTCAATCTGCATGAGAGTGAAGAGATAATGACTGAATTTTCATTATTGGGGGAACTATCCCTTTAAATAGGCAACATTAGGCTTGGATGGTCTCAAGGTATAGCAGGATTTCATAAATACTGAATCACTGGTTTTATCGGTAATGTGTTTTATTATCTTATTTTTTATGTAATAGCTTCATCTCAAATTTAACTAACCTCTGCTATCAGATAACTGTAGGGTAAAAAGTAAATATTGGCTCGTCAAGTACAAGCCTAGAAAGAACAGCAACAGTGAGTAAATGTTTTACTTTTCACCATTAATAAGGAGGCTCTGTGTGAAGTCACTGTCAGATAGTAATAGGTTCTGCTGAGTCTCAAACAGTGGGAAGGTTTGTATTTACAGGAAATCACAGGTATTTCCCGTCTTCTTCTCCAGGAAGGTGCAGCGGCGCCTGCAGGCAGCATTTGGCACAAGACTGCTGCACAAACCGGCTCCTTCAGTGCTTCCTCGTCATGCCTACAGTATATTTCTGATTACTAAATCTGTCAAGTGATCAAACCATGGAGGATACTGATCAATATCCCGTTTTTTTCGATTGTCCCCGTTTGGACAGAGAACAGAAGAAGAGGATTGAAAACTATTTCAAAATTTTCCGCAAATCAGGAGGAGGAGACTGCGGCTCAGTAACAAACGTAAACGATAAAGTTTACAGCATTGCTTTCAAAGACAAATATGGTAAGACAAGTGATTTCAAATGTTTTTCTGTCGGGTTCTTGTAATTTGACTCGGTTATTTTTAGAATTATGTCGTAAACTGTCTTCTGCTGCAGAGAGTGAAAGTATGCCTGGACAGGAAACTTGTTGAACTCATTCTAATCTATTTTCTTTTATGAGACCTATTTTACTGCTGATGTTGACTTTTTAACCTGCTGTATATCAACTGCATAATGAAACTCTATAGCTCGATCTACATTTGAACTAGTAAACATCATCGTAATTTTACTTTCACTTTCACATTCAGACTGCTCCCCGCTACAAAGTGAATTTTAGACGCTGCATGTTGATAAAATATTTGATATTTGGGTCATATATATTCTCTTAAGAGAGCTAAATAGGTCAGTTAGTTCTGTACAGTCTGTTTCATTTCAGCTAATCGCTTCAACAGCACTGGACAGGGTGTGGTCGTGATAACAGATATTGTTTGTTTAGTTGAGAAACTTCCAGAAAACTGCACACTGGTTGACTCGATGGCAGGGCTGTTGCTATTTTGGTGTCCAAGTTTAGGTTAAACACCACCGCCACCACATTAACCCACCAGTATTGCCTCATTACTACCCACTCATTCTGCAGTAAAAATACAACAACCAGCAAGCATGAATCACAACAATGGTGACAAAATATATGTATTTTTTATTATAATGAATTATTAGGAATAAAAATTTCTTCTCAAACATACAAATTGCATCTCAAAGAATGAATGCATTGTTAAATTTTAACTATCTTTTAGTGTTAATAATGTGGATGTGTTGGTGTTTGATGTTACTTGACCTACAGGCTGTGCTCAAACATATAGGACATCCATACTGTTACACCACTGCATTAAAGGGATATTTCACCCAAAAATGAAAATTCAGTCATTATCGACTCACCCTCATGCCAGTTGAAGGTCAGGTTTATTTTGTTTGTGCTCAAAACTCTGCTGGAGTTTCACAGGAAGACAATGGAGGTGAAAGGTGACCAGTTTTGAAATTTAAAAAACAAGAGAATAAAAACATGAAATGCCTCCATACTGTCTGTCTGGTGTATTTCAACTCTCCTAGAGCCCCTACATGCTAAGTTTACTTTTAAAAAATGTTATTTACACCATGTTTTTAGCCTGAATCTTCACTGTGGATCCTTAGCTTGGAACCACGTTCACATTAACACTGTCTGCAACTTTGTATATGATGTATTCCCTCAAATGAGAATCAGTCTCTGGCTCAGAGATATTGTCTTCAAGAAAAGAATTCATTCACGGTGGTGCTTTTCGGGTTTGAATCCAAAACTCTGAACATAACCTCCTCTGGAGTATCATAAGTGGCTGTAGTGATCTAGCCTGGTTAAAAGAGAATCACCGTCATGAAGTTGAAAACTTTGGTTTCAGGTTCATCATATCTTGCTAACCTACTAATCTTGCTTCCTAGTTTCACAGAGATGAAAACAGGCTGTCTGACTTCTGTTTGAAACTTGTTGTCACAGCGCATCCACTAATACTTAACAGTTGTTACTCATAATAGTTAACAGAATATGGTTCCCCAGGTGCCCCTTGATCCCTTGGGTCCCTGTGCCTGATGGGTCCCTTCAGTTATATCCCCTCATTCTGTGCATTGAAAAAAAAACAGGAGACCAAAGTACAACTTTAATAAGTCCACTGATAAATTGATTTTAAGCACATGTTTTTAGGACACAAAATTAAAAAATGTTTTTATTTAAATAAACTTAGTGGCAGGGAGAAAGGATGGAGAGGAAACAGAACTGAAAACAAGAACAGAAAGACCTAAGACCAAAATGATGTCTCCTTTTTTTCTGTTTCAGCTCAACAAAGAGTCCTGCAGAGATCTAAACATGTGTTGGAGTTTGCAGGTGGTCCTCTGAAGTTGATTGTGCGAGACAGCCCTGGACCTGCAACACTGGACTCAAAATCATCACAGGTCAGTGTGGAAAGCCTTCTAAAATTATGTCTCATCTCTCAATAAATGTTGCACCCAAGACATGGAAAGAAAAAAGAATGTCCAGTTATTTCAGTTGGGTCATTGTTATCATGAGGCATCCGAAGGCCTAACTGATCTTAGTTTGACTGCAATAATGGAAAATGATTTTGAAATGCTTTTGTTAAAAATTACATATTCATGGTATGTTTCCAATTTATTTAAGTGAAGCATTAGTAATCTTAACTGGGGTTAAAATCAATCTTTTTGTATGTGTTCAACAGCAGAGGCCACAGTCCATTCCTGCCTCAACACCTCCGCCAAGTGGTGAAGAATATGAACTGCGACTTGATTCTTATCTCCTTCGTTACCTAGAGGAATGTCCCAAGGCTAAGAAGGAGCTAGAGAGGAAACTCTCCTCTGTGGCCTGCTCTGCCCAGCTTTACCCAGAGAAGGAGAAAGTTTTAGTCAGGAGTTTATCTCAACCTGGTGCTGTAGATGAAGTTAGAAATTGGAAAGCCAAAGTAGACAAACTCTTTGATGGCTACATGTGCCACCATGAGGTGGACCCCTATAAAGTTAAAGCTTTGCTTCAGTCGTGCAGCTCTGGTCAGGCCACAGATGAGGTGAATGTGTACAGTGAGTTTGGTGTGGCTGTTGTGGTTGGGGAATGCCAACGGGTGGTCAAGTTGATGGATGTAAAGGATTTGCATGGGAAAAAAGAGTCCCGCTTAAGTGTGAAGGAAACCACAATTCGACTGGGTGAAGCAAAGCTCCGCCTCCTCTGGAAGGAGATTGAGCACAGGTTGGGACGAGATTTTCCAGGAGTGAAGGTCACGCAGGGAGATGAAGGTCACTTAGTTTTAGAAGGTTTTGTTGAGGATATTTTGAAAGCTCGAGATTGGATCGTTGATAAGGAAAAATGTGTGTTAGAAAGGAAAATTTCTGACATGAGCCCACATTTTTTGGCCTTCTTAAGGAAGGCTTATGGAGGTCCAGTGCTGCCAGGTGACTTTTTAGGGGCTGGTGACAAGGTGGAGGTGGAGTTAAGAGACACAGAGTTACGTTTTGTCACTCTCTCTGCTAATGAACTGGATGACATAGAAAAGAAACTGCAAGAAAATTTCAAGGAAGTCAAGATTGATATTCCTAACTGCTCTGCTGTACCATCTGAGCTTCGGGAAAAGCTCAAGTCCAAGACAAATG
>JAJHUR010000225.1:0-31895 GCA_027495735.1 Lutjanus campechanus
GCTTGGTTAGAAATGACTCAGCCCCGGGTGCCAGGAGTCTGTGCTTGACTCAGATGTGAAAACAGTGACCTTTATTGATGCATTCTTGTCTGTTTCTTGTGCTTTGTGATGAAATTCAGCGAGCGCGTCCAACTCCTGCTTCACACAGAAGTAAGGTGGTTATCAAGGAGGAAGGACCTTTCGAGACTTTCAAGTTACACAGAGAGATCCAGGTGTTTTTACAGGACAAAAACTTCCCTTTATCAGATGTTTTTGAAGATACTGTGTGGCTCAGTCAACTGACACACCATGTCGGATATTTTCTCATGTTTGAACAAATTGAATTTGGGACTACAGGGACTTGCTGTCAACATTTTTGATGTGCAGGACAAAGTCAGCTCAACACTGAAAAAGATGGAGCTGTTTTAAATGAAAGTCAAGGCAGGTGATGTTTGAGCTTTACCTACCTTTGGAGAGTTTTCTGTCTGACAGCGACCTGCAACTTGATGATTCAGCATCAAAATGCCCAAGGATTTGAATGTTTATTAGCAGGAGAGTTTAACAGAACTGATGAAATACTGAAATTTGGTTACAAAGAACAGTCGCTGTTGGACTTCTGGATACAGCAACACGGGGAATAAGGCTGTGCACTTTCTTCTTCCTTTTGCGACAACATATCAGCGTGAGAAAAACTTCTCTTCACTTGTCGTCATTAAATACATTAATTCAGAAGCAGGGTGGATGGATTAGTGTCATTATGTAAGTTGTCAATATTCACCAACATGTTCAGTTATTTCCAAGTAGAGGAGTGTTGACATTAAACATACTTGGTCAAATGCAGGACTGAAAGGCTGTTTTAGCCTAAAAATGTTTAAACAGGTGTGAGTTTTCAGTCCAACGTATAGTATGAACTTGTCAGGACGGTGACAGTGATGACAAAGTAGGTTTTTATGTGTCGTTCACACTGACAAAATGCACTGACTGTTCTAATGTGAATGTTCACTCTTTGTTGCTAAAAAAAATATACTTTAGAATTTGGATTATCTGTGAACTAGATTATAAGGATATTTTTTGAAGAAATAAAACACTTAAGGTTCTGTCAGAGAGAATTTTCTTTTCAGCGTATGTGTGAATGAATGAAATACAGCCGTTGTTCTCCATGTTCTCATGAGAGAGAAAGAGGTGCTGTACCTTGCCGCGTACGAGAATTGTTAGGATGAGTTTAAGTGCCTGTTCTAATGCGTCCTCTTCCTCTTCCCCTTCCTCATACTGTACACTGTGAAAGTGGCTGTCAGGAGTTAACGATAAACAATCTGCATATTAAGAATAAACATCTCTCCTGTGAACTGTGAGCCTTTGCTACTGTATTTTAATGTTGGTGGTATTTGAAGAGCTCAGTATTTTCTCAGGTGGTAAAACACGTAAAAAGTTAGAGAACCACTGATTTATTGTGTTCAGTGTTGTTTGTATCTGTCTCACAGTGTGTGCTTAAACTAACTGATGTTAATATTCCTGGAAACTGAAACTGCCAAATGTGTGTGAAAATGAAACTTAAGAGATGGCCTGAAGTAGATACAAAGGTGGGGAGGTGTGGTTGAAGCATTCAGCATGTACAGACGTTCATTTACCAAGAACAGTGACAGATACACACACACACACACACACACACACACACAAACCTAGTCATTTTTAGGGATGTTGCATAGACATATATTTATTTCAAGGTGACTAATTTACACCAGGCAGGGCTACGCCGCGTGACGGCTGCGCCACGGCTTTGGTCCGTCACACTCGCGACTTCAATTTACACCAGCAGCGTGTCAGCAGCGTCTCAGAAGCGGAGCAGTTGTTGACTTCTTTACTTCGTCATTTTTGGTTATTTTCCCTTGATTTTTGTGCTTCTACCATGGACAAGTATCTATGTAGTTAAGTGGTTTCATTTTCTGTATGTTTTAATTGTGTTTAATGTTGTTATTTAATTCTTTATTGTGCTGTAGTCTTCAAAGTCATGGATCAAAGTTTTGGAGCTTTGTTTAGTACAAAAATACATCTCTATAATCATCTCAATATTATGAAACATACCTGTTGTCGCCGGGTATGGCATAATGTTGAAAGAATGAAGTGAAAGACGATCCGTCGTTGACACGAGATGTTTTATTTTGAAAATTTACCGGCTTCACTATGCTTTTCGTGTCGGGACTTCCTGTCTGGTTCGATCTCATCTGCGCAGCTTGACGCGCCATCCGTCAAAAATAGACTCGCTGCGTATTCTCTGCGGAGCGGCGCGCCGAACCGCTTCTGGGACGCTGCTGACACGCGCCGCGGTGCTTCTGGTGTGAACACAAGCATTGACTAGATTGGCTGCTATGTCTGTGCGGTGTAAATTAGGGGTTACTCTAACCCAAACATTGTTCTCTGACTTTCAAATCACTGTAATCTAAATGTGAGTTGATAAAAGTATTGATATGTTATCTGAGTGCCAACTTTTGAAACCAGACGTTTCCTGTACTTGATCAGACAGAGAAACTGATGACAGGAGGTAAATTTGGATGTGGGCCAAGTTGTTTTGTCAGAGCAGCACATTTGATCCAGAGGGAAAAAAACAAACAAAAAAACAGGAGACAAAGAAACTGACATTGTTGAAACTTTTATCATTTTTAGCTCAGCTGTAAGATTAATGTCATTTGTTAAGGCCATTAAAGGAAACATTGTGCATTTTACCAATAAGAAAGAAGAAATTTAACTTACTGTTTTTGTCAGTAACGTAATCTTAATGATTGATAAATGATAAAACACGACTTTCAATTATGCTTTTACACATTTATTTTCAGATTCAATTGATTTAAGTCACAGAATATTTTGAGAGTAACACCCAATAGAAGCACACACACACCTGTTACACCCTCAGTAGCCCCAGACCAGATAACAACATAAATAATGTTGCACAAAGAATATTTCAAATCTTCCAGATGACAGGAATGTGCAATTGTCCACTCTACAAACAGACCTACCTATAATAGAATTGAAAGCCATGTGGACAGGTAATAGAAGAATAAAGAAGCAAAAAACTGAAACATATACTTCTGGACTACAAAGTAATGTTTTAACCAGTTTGTTACGTCCATTCTAATGTTTAGTCTTTCATAAAAATGTTTAATATTTAGTCATAAGAAGCAGAGTAAAAAAAAGCCTATTTCCACCAGACACAGCTGCTGACAGCCGTTTCCACCAGAAGCGCCACAACACGTCTCATATGCTTCCCAGCAGTGGCTTGGTGCTCCGCTCTGCTTCAAATTCTATGAAGTCTATTTTTGATGGATGCCACACACAATTACCACACAGCAGATTGAACGGACAGGAAATCCGCTTAATTTTCAAAATAAAAGACCCATGCAGACTCAGGATCATAAATACAGACAGATAAGAAACTATTTAACCATGTTAGCCTGCTTATCCATGGTAGAAGCACAAAGAGCAAGGAAACGCTTCCGAAACGCTCCTGGTGGGACTTTCCGCTCAGAGGACGGAACAAAACCGCGGCGCACACAACATAACAAAGCCGCTCCCTGGTGTAAACCTTTAAAATAATAAAAATAACAGTGGCAGTAAATGCCAGTCATAAAGTCTATAATAAAAAATAAATGTAATCATCAATCATTTGTTTTTAATGTTAAGGTCTGACATTTCTGACAGACTTGAAACACAACCATAAGATTATTGGTGAAAAGCTTAATATTCCCAGTCAAGCAATAATGATTGTTTCCCAGTGTTGCTGAAGCCCTGCTGGGACATCTTAATAACTATTGCATTGGAATTGCTCATTATCTTTTTCTCTGACTGCTTTGTTGACTCTAAAATAAAAGTTTAATCTTGAAATGAGAGACCCAGATGCTCCTCAAGGTTTTTGGGCAGCATTGTAAAGTTGGTGGTGGTCTTTGAAAACATTTTCTTCAAGGGAGTCTCTGAATTCCACCCTTGGGTCTTGGCGAACTTGTAAACACATCCAAAGAGATTAGGAAATAACGCCATCACGTCAACTTGGTCTGCATCCTCGAAACTGCAAAGTAATTACAAAGTAATAAACAACCAGATGACAAACATGTAACAGTTACATAGTTTGTGACTGGCAGAATAATACTGACTGCACTCACAGGATCATTTAAGATAAGGTCTGTAACAGAGGTAATTTGCTCGGTTTGCCAGTTGGCTCTATGAGCTGATTATGAAATTCAGAAGGGACTGAGCTGAGGCTGATTAAGATTGTAAAATGCTTTAAAATATCCCTCCAGGAAGTTGCGATGATGTGATGAACCCAGTCATTGTTTTGTTTTATTATTCACAAGTTTTTTTGCTGAAAGTACAAGTACTGAAAAGGTTTGTCATTGGTCTTGACATTTATCGGTGCTCTGTGCATTTCTTCATTTACAAATAAAGCATAGTTTTTGTACTTGTGAGCCTTACTTACGACACTCAGAATAGAGTGTGGTTTTGTTCTCCCTGGAACAAGTTGCCTTTGATTGTAATGAATTATAAATGAAAAATTGCAACTTTCTCTGGTAATTTTCATTTCCTCCATCAATTTCATTGGAAAAAAGCCTAAAAACACAAGTTTTTAGAAAAGCTGCCATGAAATCAGGCATTTTAGGCTGCAACAATCCCAAAAACAGCCCGCGAAATCTTGGAAGGACTGATTAAAATGTCTAGAACTAGCTAGGAAATTGACTTAGTTGTTAAAATAATTTTGTAAAAATACCTTTTGGATATTGGCGCATACTGTATGTATCAGCAAGCCATAGAGTGTGTCTGAGAAAAATCAATAGTCTGAACAATGGGCCTCATGCAAGATTCACTCATATGAACAGATTTGTTCTTAAGAGGTGCGTACGAGTGATTTAAGACAACTTGTGGCATTCACAAATTTTCTCGTACTTTTTCTTTCAGATACAAACACACCTTCCGAGTGGTCCCGACCTGTCATAGAGTCATGTGCAGTCAGTCTACAGTTATCCAAACTGAAGTTTTTCACTAATGACAGTATATTTCATTCTCTTGAAGACATTTTGAGTGTGAAAAATAAATTACAAATTACTATTCATAATTATGTTGTCATTATTCGGTTTGACTACATTACAAATTATAATATAATTATAAATTTACATATAAAGCGTATCATCATTTATTTAATTATGTATTATTACCTGCTGTCAGGTATATTGGCTATATATCTGCACATGCACGTTAATAAAGTCTGTCCAGGCGAACATAATCACTTATTCTGTCCTCTGTCTCTGTGATGAAAACTTCCCCTTAACCCTCTCCTCCCGCTTCCGTCATCAACCGCCCCTTACTGTGGGGTGATTGAAGTTGTTTTTTTCACTTGAGTCATTTTCATATCAAGACATGTCCTCTTTTTTTCAGTGACAGTCCGACCCTCAGGTAACACGGCATTAACATACTCACTTTTCCCGTTTCTTTGCTTTAGCGGGTCTTTTAATTTCACTGCTGATGCTGTTAAAATGACAGATTTTTCTTTATGGATCTCTGAAAGCAGGACGTCAAACTCCAAGCTCGTAAAGTTCTTCTTTTTTCTCTTTGATTCATGAATAAACCCTTCCTGACATATGGAGCAGCTGTATATGGTATTATTGTGGCATTAATTATGCTAATTTAAGTCTCATGCACGTGCACTCAGATACACAATGGTGGATAATTTACACAGTTTGCTGAAGTTATGAACATTTGTTGAATCTGATGTGGCATGTTCATATGAGCCCTTCATACGAATATGTTCATATGTTCTTGCATGAGGCACATTATTCTTAGGATTTATGAAGATGAACTTTTCAGTCTTGTGAAAAGACTGAACCACACAACATTCTTGAATAATGATTAAAAGTGGATGATTATTGTTTCAGGGTGTATAAATGATGAAGAATGGTATCACTCACTAGTGCTCATGTAGGTTTCGTATGCAGCGCAGTAATCCCAGCACGTTGTCAGGGTAGGCTTTGTTTTTGGCATCCATCTTCTGGATCAACTCTGCTGGAAACTACAACAACAAAAATAATTGTTACTGTAGTTGTTAGTGGTCTAATGTTATTATTAAGTCGGGACGCTGTGTAAAATGTAAATTACAACAGAATGCAATGATTTGTGAATCCTTTCAGCCTATATTCAATTGAGTCCAGTGCAAAGACAAGATATTTAATGTTCAAACTGATAAACTTAAAATTGTTTTTTATAAGTATAGACAACTGAATCTGATGTCTGCAACAGGTTCCAAAAAAGTTGTGACAGTTGTGGTATGCTCAAAAAACACTGGTTTTGAAACACAATAGGTGATAGAATTATAAACTGTGTATTAAGGGGGCATCCTTGAAAGGCTCAGTTGTTCACAAGCATGGATGGGGACAGGATCGGCACTTTGAGAAAAACTCTGTGGGCAAATAGTCACAGTTAACGTTTAAGAACATTTCAGTAAGGAAATTACTACATGGGGTTGGGAACATTTCAGAAAAACCACAGATTGTTGCTGCATCTACAAATGCAAGTTAAGACTCTACCATGCAAAGCAAAAGCCATATATCAATAATATCCAGAAATGCTGAGGACTTCCTTTGGGCCCGAACTCATCTGAGATGGACTTATTTAAAGTGGGAAAGTGTGCTGTAGCTTGCTGACTCCACATTTGAGGTTTTTTTGGGAAATCACAGACGTTGTCTTCTCCAGACTGAAGAGGAAAAGGACCATCCAGATTGTTACCAGCGCTAACCTCAACATCTGTCAGCATCTGTGATGGTATGAGGGTGTGATGGTATGAGGGTGTGCCCATGGCATCATGGCTAACTGTCACATCTGTGAAGGCCCCCCTTGATGCTCAAAAGTACATACAGGTATTGGAGCAACATACGCTGCCATCAGGACAACGCCTTTTTCAGAGACATCCCTGTTTATTTCACCAAGACAATGATTCTGCATGTGTTACAACAGCACGGCTTGTTAGTAAGAGTTCAGGTATTAGACTGACCTGCCTGCAGTCCAGACCTGTCTCCCATTGAAAGTGTGTGGTGTTTTATGAAGCTCAAAATATGACAATGAAGACCCAGGACTGTTGAGCATTTGAAGGTGAATATCAAGAAAAAATGGGAGAGAATTTCACTTTCAAAACTTCACCAATTAGTGTCCTCAGATTCCAACCTCTTACTGAGTGTTGTTTATAGCAAAGGTGATGTAGCACAGTGGTAAACATGTTACTGCCCAGATATTTTTGGAATGTGTTGTAGACATCAGATTCAAAATGAATGTACACTTACAAAAAAGGAATAATTTTCAGCTTGAACATTAAATATCTTGCAGCACCATTCAATTGAATATAGCTTGAAAAGGATTTGCAAATAATTGCATTCTGTTTTTATTAACATTTGACAAAGCATCCCAACTTTTTTGGAATTGGTATTTGTATTGTTGCAGTGACCTTATTTTTCCACAGTTTGAAGGATCCATCGCCGGCGCATTTTTCCAATGAACAAATCATCTCCGGATCAGCATTTCGACACTTTGCCACCTCTTCCCTGTTTCCAATCCTTCTCAAGTATTCAACTTTCCTGAAAAAAACATTTATTTTAGGATATATGAATTGCAGAATACACAGAGTGGTTTCACATCAGATGTGCAACTGTAACATTTTTGTCTGTTTAAACTAGAAAAACTTAATACAGTTAAAATCTTTGAGATAAAATTCTAGGGAAAAAAATCGTCATACATCATTCTGCTGGTTTCAGGTGTTTTGTCAAATATTTTGATGCAGTTTAATCAAACATTGGGCAAAAAAGTAGAATATATGTCATTTGTATACAGTACAAATTACAGGAATATATTAAATATCATATTTGACCAATCTGAACACGATTTGAAACACTTTATATTGACCATTTAGAGAATGACTGTGTCCATCTTGGTAGCATTTAGAAGAAAACATGTCAAGAAACAGCTGTTAATTGATTTGTGCTATTTATAAAAATATAGCATAATGGACTTCTGAAGTGACCACAGGTTGAGGTGAGATGAACTTTAGTCACAACTCAACAGATGTGCTGAAGAAATTTCAGCTCTGTAGGATGTACAGCTGATTTTTAGAAATTTGATTGTGAAATGACGAGAAATTTCAATTTGCTGTAATAAGTTGTAGTGAGTCATGACCTGAGATTGTGCATATGTCATTGTATTTATGAGTTTTCACTTTTTTTTTTGAAAATTAACTATTTTGATAAAAATTGATTGGCTCATAAAATCGAAACAGACTGATGAATCAAAACCCCTTTGATAACTTTAGATCAGCAAAGTCTGTAGATGATGCTGAGTCATTTTCAGGATGACATTTTTAAAGCAGCAGACTAATTGACAAAGGATGCAGATGAATTGAAAGATTAAAAGAAACGAAACAGTCTATGCCAAGCTGTTTTCAAGATAATTGCAAAAATGTAATGTAATTTTGGTGAGTTTTAGTTTTACAGTTAATGCTGCACAAACACTTTTAGGTGATAAAAATAAGAAAAAGGAGAACAAAGCCTTGGAACATAGTCTAAACAGGATGCTGTGTGGTTCACACCAAAGAGCATGTCTAGATAATGATGCAACCCTCTGTTCTTGTTTTTTTTTTTCTTCTCTCTTTTACCTTGGCACCATCAAATATCAGTTTGTATACTACCTTGATGACTAAATAAGTGTAAAAGGCTTCAATCTGCCTATAAATGCGGCTACTCAGAAGAGCTGGTGTTTCTTCCTTACTTTTCAGTGGTCCAGAAGAAAGGATGACTCAAGCATTCTTCCACTGTAGGTCGGTTTCTTGCTTCTTCATCAATCATCCACTCAGTGAGATCCTTTGCCACCACATCTTGAACATGGTCCGAACTGTATATACCATGCTCAATGTTGCTCTCACATTTAGAAGACTTGTTTGGAGGATAGTGTCCTCCAGAGAGGATAAAATAAATCACCATCCCTGCCGCCTTAAGAATAGAAAGAACAGTTTTGCAAATAAGGAAGGATTTTTCAGTCATCAATAGTTTGTGTGGCAGTAAAACTAACCTGTATATCAGTGGTTGTCTTGTATGGTATGTCAGCTTCTTCTGATAAAGTCTCCTTGGCCATCCAGCATTTTGTTCCAGCACTGACTGTGTGATAAGTTGTTTGGCCTTTAGGTAACCGTCTACTGATGCCAAAATCAGCTAATCTTGCCCTTCCACTCACATCTGCAGGAAGAAAATAGGGAGAAAAACTCAGGAAACAAAATACGCCATTTATAAATTCAAATATTGTTGCCTGTTCAGTATATTTTTTAAATTATCTCACCGATCAAAACATTCTGTGGATTCAAATCCTGGTGGAGAATGGGGAGATTTTGACAATGAAGCACCTTCAAACTGTCAAGAAACTGAGAGACAAGTGTCTTTTTCACCAGACTAACATCATTAATAATTTTCGCCTGGGGATCAATAAAGTATTTCTGATTCTGATTATTTTTGATATATTCTTCCAGGGTGTATTCACAAAGCTGAAGACCAAGATAACCAAAGTTCTCATCTTCTGCAAAGTCAATGTATCGTACGATAGATGGATAATCGAGTTCTGGAAGTCGTAGAAAGTCTTCTTCATTCTTCAGAACTTCATAGTTCCATCTAGACATTCTCTTAATAGCAACTTCAGTGCCGTCATCTCTCAGCCCCAAGAAGACTTCAGTACCATCACTTCCCTTCGCGATGCGAAATTCTGGATCATTCTTATAAATCATGCTCCCAATTCTGGTGATTGTACCTTCAGTGCTCAGAAGCTTCTTAAATTTTTCTCTCCACCTTTTGCTGATTTGTAGCCATCTGCGTGGTGTTGATGATATCGTGCTGTTGAAATCAAATGGCTTAAAATTTGAAGTTGACCCCACAGGAGCAGCTGTTAGGTTGGTTGTAGCACTGAAAACTTGATAATTTGGGTCTTCTTGTTTTTCTGACTTTTCTGTCTTTTTCTTCTTCTTTTTCTTGGATACACTAAACTGGAGTGAAGGCACTGAAGTTATCCCTACTGATGTAAAGATGTCAGCGGTGTGCTGAAATGAAAGCAAGTTTCCAGATATACCGTATGTGAAGACTCTTGCATTAGTAAAGTATTCTTTTGCCACAGAAGGAACAACTGTCTTGCACAACTTGTTGGGATCCCAGCCATTTGTTCCTTTGGTTTTCTGTGTTATCACATACAGTACTTTCAGAATAACTTCAATATTGGGTCTACTTTTTAAGCAAAGCTGTTCCTGTTGGGGGATCATGGCACATGCTTGTTCATTTGGTATCTCTTCTACAGTACACAAAAATGCATATAAAGTATTAATTGCCTGATGCACATGTTTCTCTGGAATGTTTGGAAAGCGTCTGACTGCATCTGCAATGTAGGTGTTCACATTATCAGAGTCCTTCAGCCATTTGATACTTTCCTGGTGATTTTTTTCTGCATTTGGTCCATTTACATTAAAAAGTATTTCAATCATGGTCAGATGGTTCTGAGGATCCTCGAGCAGCATGTGACTGTCAAAAGTTTTAAACACGTCTTCAGGTGGTTTCTTTTGCACAGCAATTCTCATATCCAGAAAATATCTGATTTGGGGGCATAATTCATCTCCTTTGGATGTGATTTTATGTATCATCTGAGATATTTTTTCATTATTATTATGGTCATAATCATTATATGGATCAGTGAAAGCAGGTAACAAAATTACAACTGCACCATCAGAAATGAGCTCTTTCAAAACATCATGTCTGTCATTGATGGCAGCAGTGTGCAGTGGTGTGAATGGCTGTAGAATCTCTCCATTTGGATTTGCTTTGGTTTCAAGTAGTTTTTCCACAAAAAGAGTTGATGCTTTGGATAGTGAGACTAAATGCGAAGGTGTAAAGCCTTTTTGAGAAGTAATGTTTGGTTCTGCACACTGCTGCAAAAGGAGGGTACATATATCCCTGTTGTGACAAACAACAGCAGCAGTCAGTGGGGTTACAAAGTCATCCAACTCTCTGTATGGGTAAATAGAATTGATGTTGTTGTCGATTAGTAATTTTTTGAGCATCTTGAGTTTGTTGTTAAGTATACACTGTATTACAGGATGTGTTTCTGGGAATGTCCTTCGTAGATGTGTGAAGAAATCCATTCCTTTGCTTCAGAGTAACTGTGAAAGGAAAAAAGATGTTAGTTACATTTGGTGCCATTTTAAACTTCAGACAAAAAAAAAAGTGATCATTAGAATTTAAGCTTAAATGCCCATTTATTTTTTCCCAAGCAATTTTCAATGCTTTTAGATATTCATACCAAATTCAATTCACAAACTTTTAATAAGCAGAGCTGGGAAATTTCTATAAATAATTTCTGGTTGTAGCAGATAAAAGGATAAGTTATTATGTTTCTAAATGTTTGCTGCCCTGGTGCACCTGTGTTTGTGAAAACACCACAAACACATCGGTTTTGGTTTCAGCATGAGCGGATGAAATGTGGTAAAAGTGCCCTCATGGGAGGCCTTTCAATGTAGAAAATGTGATTCAGTGCCCTCTAGGCTGCCCTACATGTTAGAAAATAAGTTGCACTCTATTTGCCTCTAAATGGTGAATAGTTCCCTGTGTTTTTATTACAGAGGTGCAGTCTTAAAGCTACTACAAGGAATTTTTAACTGATACAGAAACAGTCTCAATTTCACACTGACGTCTTTATAAAACCTACATAAGCAAATGAGAGCGTCAGAGAGATGTATATCTGTATAGTTGTTCTTAATGTCTGCCACTGGGTCAGATTCTCCTCGAAAACAGATGACATGAGCCTGTGTTTACATTTTTGAAGGCAAAATTTCAGTGAGTGGTGCATAAGCCACTTAAAAAGACAAAGGAAGAGATTTTTATTTCAAATATTTTATTTTTCGCCTAATATTTTGTATTAATAATAAATAATGACTTTTGGAATTAATGTCCAAATATTATTATTTTTTATTTATTCATGGGTAAACTACATTAAGTGCAGTTACAAAACTCCCTTGAAACATTAATCAGTAGCAGCATCCTTGCTACACTAACAGAGTGTCTAAGTCATGTCCCTTCATGGGACTTAAATTCAGAAAAAATAGAAACTGCAGTCTGTGGCAAGAGACAAATTCTTTTTGGATTCTGTTTGAACTGTGCCACAAATAACAATTATTTATTATTTGACAATTTTAAACATAATGTTACAAGTTAAGAAAGTCTGAGTTTGTTGTAGTTTAGTTTTGTGTGAACAACATCTATTGTCTCGCTCAATATATGTCATTAACACTAATCTTGCTGCTCCTTGTAATGTTATCTTACCAGAAGTGTTTTATCCAGCATTTCCTGTTTATTTTATCAGCAGTGAGAAGAAAGAGAGAGTAAGACCTGCTATTGTGTGACCACATCCTGGTCTGAAAACACACAGGCAGTGTACAGTAGCTTCAGCGGCTAATGTTAGCTTTTGGAAGGAAAAAATTATGACATCAGAGTGTGTTGTCTTTCTAATTCTTCTTCACATCTGCTCAAACAGTTTCAGGACAAACTGTGACTGTCTTGACTTGAAATTGACAAACAAAATGTGTAATTTGTGGTACAATTTAAACTGGAAGGAGTGTGACTTAGGCCCTTATTAGAGAAATCCTGCTAGTAGCTATCAGAGTCACTCCTTCCAAGATCATAAATCAATGACGTGGTGTTTCTACATTTAATGTCAAAGACAATCAGCTTTGCATGTACTCCACCAGTTTCCCATACTTTACCAGGCCAGACTGATAGTTCACTTGTGTGACTTTTTGACACACTACTGTTGAATAATCCATCCATCCATCCATTTTCTGTAACCGCTTATCCATGAGGGTCGTGGGGGGCTGGAGCCTATCCCAGCTGACTTTGGGCGAGAGGCGGGGTACACCCTGGACAAGTCGCCAGTTCTGTTGAATAATACTGCTGAAAAAAAAGGATTCCTTCAGGTCCAAAATCTTTGGCCGGTTCAAGATGAGTTTTATTTAGTGTGCAGCGGAGACAGATTCACAACATGGTGGCATGATACTGTTTGCTGCAGTAGGGTTGTTTGTCAAGTTCTGCACAGTTTTACAGGAAATGGCACCACAGAGATCAGAATGCAAATTCAGCAGAAGGGAGGAAACAAGCTTCCTCTACCAAAACGTATGAACATGGTGCGAAACCAGTGACTGTGAGTCTGTGTAATTACAATAGTAATGACTTCCTGTGATCAAGAAGAACACATCTTGTATTGTAAAGCCACAGATTAAAAAGGCAGAGCGGTTGGGGGCAGGTAAAATGTAATTTCAGGGGATAACTGGGCTCTCCTCACAATACAATAAAAGGTTCATTCACAGAGGTACGTTAATTAATGTAGTAGATTAACTTTCAGCAGAGACACTCGTATTAAGAATATACAAAAAATAATAAAATATCTTCTTTCACAATACCAGAGAGCAACAGAGAGACACAAAGTTAGTCCCTCCAAGGCATGAACTTCCTGTTTGGACCAAAATATATAAAAACATTTTCTGTATCTAAAATGCTCATAAGACTGCAGTTCATATCCAGAGACTCTTGAACACATGAAAACATATTAAGACGATGACCAGCACTGATGCAATCAAATCTTAAACAGAGTCTTAAACAAGTCTCAAACATTACAGACACACCCTGAAAACATCTGGCACCACTTCGTTATTATGCTGTGGCCACATTCTTCCTTTAACATGATAAAAAATAATTAGCATTATTTTTTTCAACATATTTGGACGATATTTGCTCACGTAATCCTGCTCCTATTAAGTTTGTTGCAGGCTAAAAACTAGAGCTCAGTTATCTTGAGTCAAACTTTGGTAACGTTTTAGACTGCAGGCCACTAATAATGAGTTACAACTTGGAAATATGTTTATCTTGTCTGAGTGTGAAAAACTTAAGTTTTCATTCAGTATCCTGCTGGTGTCAATAAAACAAGCTCTGAGCTCAGTGGTCTCTCTGCTCTTTTTCTCTTTCTTCTTCCATTTACATTAAGTATTCTGTGCTTTTATGTTTGTACGGGTTGTTCTTGGATTACCTACAGTCCATAATAAAAGTTCAAATAACACCATGATGTAATGTAGGGTACATGTTACAACAGCTAAAGCAAGACAAGACTAACTCGAAAAAACAGATTTCAATTCAAAATATAGTTTTTTACTCACCAAAAGGAAGGTTTGTCACACAGGAGAGCAGTCAGTGGAGACAAACAAATCGGGTAAACATGGGAATTGCAGATGAAACACCAAAGTAGTGAGACGAACCAGCACAGAGTATCAGCAAGACACAGGAAGACGCTCAGGGCGGGGCAGACAATCAAAAGTGGATTGAAACATACAAAGGCAGGAAGTGAAGTGGTCTGGGAAATGAACAGGAAACCCAAACATGACTGAATTAAATAAAAAAAAAAATCATGACCAAGGAAACTTGATAAGATGTCTCAGTCCTGTTTCAAAAAGACTACAAACTGCATATTATCATATTGATAAAAATTAATGGATGTTCAATGGGTCCAATGCCTGTATATTTATGTTATCTATGTTTTTGGGATGAGTATGTGGTTACACAGAATGCAAAATGCTTAAAGAAGTATTAATAATAAAAAACGAAGAAGAGAAAGTGGGAAGAGAAACACAAAAAAATAACTTGACCTCCACCCAATACTTCTACACCAGCATGTAATTAGAAGTATTTTTGTGTTCAACAACAAATTATATTTTTATTACCTCAAAGTTGATTGTGTTTTAGAAATAGTCCAGAAAATTATAGTTTGGAATTTCAAAGGTAAAAGACAGTAATACAAAGAACAACAAATTCTTATTGTGATCTCTAGTAGGAAACATTAATGCCTGAATGCCTTCTGTTTGGTGCCGCAGATGAGATTATTTTTTTGTGTATTGGGCTCTTTTTGTCACGACTAGACAGGATTCTCAGGTTTGGACCCAAATGCAGACAGAGACGGCGGAGCAGTTCAATGAAAATTTATTAAAACAAAGTATCAACAAAAAATCACTCAATAGAGGAAAAACCAACAACACAAAATCACTCTGAAGAGGAAACACAAAATCACTCGTGGAGGAAAAGTAACAACTGAAAATCTCTAGCATGGAAAAAGTAACAACGAAAAATCACTCGACTGAGGAAAACTACTGAAAAGGCAAAACAAAGTAGCAAAGAAAATACAAGACCTGATCATGGCTGGGAACATGGAATGGCTGGTTCTCACACATGGACGAGACAAGAAACAAGTGAGGATCCGAGAAACACTGACAAAGACATGAAAGTAACAAGTGAGGATCCGAGAAACACTGACAAAGACATGAAAGTAACAAGTGACGAACTGACACAGAGGAAGGGGACACAAAGGCTTAAATACACAGGGAGAGGGAGGATAACGAGACACAGGTGAGTGGACAACAACAGGTGAAGAAAATCAGTGATCAACCAAGGGCGGGAAAACAGACAAAGACAGGAAGTAAAGACAAGACACATGAAGGAGGACCAAGACTACAAAATAAAACAGGAAGTGACTAGAAAAACTCTAAACCATGACAATAAAAGACAGGAATAACAAAGGCACACAGGGAAATCAAGAGCACAAAATAAAACAGGAAATAACCAACAAAACACAACCATGACACTTTTCCCCCCTCATCTCTATTTTCTTCCTTGCACATCTGAAGGCTGGACCATCTCACTGTTAAATAAATATGAAAGTAATGTAGTGAGGAAATGAAGAGGAGGGGCTCCGTCTCTCTATGGACACTTGTGGGGAGGGGTTCTCAGGTACCTGATGACTGATGATTTTTACCTGCGTTCAGTGTGTGGAGGAGCACGCTGTATTAAATGGTGGACTACATGACTGGACGGCAGGTGAGAGAGACCAAAACTGTTTTGTCCAATGGGAGGGTGCTGTTCACAACTTTTAGCCTGAGTTAGGAGACGGGGTGGAGGTCTGTCTCTCTCTCACTGACTATGTATGTCTCACTTTCTTGTTTCCTTCAGTTAGACCCCAGTCAAATCTGTTATAATACTGAACAGGTAAAAAAAAAAATATATATATTAATATGACAATATTGATTAAGTACACTGGTATGTAACCACTCTTTGTTATTCTGTTGTATGTTCCCATTTTGTATTAGTAGTAAATTGAGATGTTTCAATATGTATTACCTAAATTTTGTTTGGACATTTCAAAGCTTACAATCATTAATTTCAGTATAGTAAATGACAGAAAATTTCCCAGAAATGAAGAGGAAGGTGCAGTGCAGGTTTGATTTGGAACAAATACCTGCTGCAACAGGTTTTATATTATTTGTATCATTAAAAGGTTGGAGGACAAATTTTTCATGTGCTCCTTTAAGAGATTAGTCAATACTCTGCTCTGTATATACAATATTATGACTATTGTGTTTTTTGTGAAAGTAAAAACAGAGCAGTTCATCTTGACAGAGGAGACTTGATCTCTCAACAAAAACATGATAAAACACATCTTATGATTGTACTTTTACACATTTATTTTGATACTCTTACATAATATATTTTAAGATGAACATTTTATATAATTAAAACAAAATCATACTGAAGAACTTGCATTTTTCAAAGTTGGCATATTCCATTATAATTGTATATATTTTTTATTTTGTTATCTACATTTTGTAGCTTGTAAGCCAACATTCAGTATTTTTAAATAACAGAACCAAACGTCTTTATTTCTCTCACTGTCTTTCTGAAATAGCAGCACTTCTGAGAGACCATGACATCAGATAATAAATTAACTCAAAACACTACCTGTCCCAGCTCTGATATCTGTGAAAGAAATCAACATATGATTTGACATGTCAGAGGTCATTGTATCTATTCACTGACTTTCTTCCCACCACATAATTTATCAACATTACAGAAAAACATTAGAATAAAAAATGTAAAATTGTATGATGATTGAAGTAAACAACAGTGATACAACTATATCATCAGTAAAAGCAAAGTATCAAAAATAGAAGAAGTCACTTTTAGGTTGTGTCAGTTTCTGAGTCTTTTCTATTAATATTGAAACCTGGTTTGGTGGTTCAACTCTAAAAATGCATAATGTTTGTTCTTATCACATGACTTGTGTGTAATCTTTAAATTGTAAATCAGATAAATGTAGTAAAATAAAAGTAGAATAGTTCCTTACTTTATGATATAAAATACAAATACTAAATTGAAGAGAAAGTTCCTTAAATTGTACTAAAGAACTTCACCATATAATCCCAGCCTTTATAAAACAGTTCCTATATTCATTACATACTGTATGTGACACCTAACAGACTTATTTAATGGAAGACATTTAGACATGTCAAGTCTCTGACTGCTTATAAGACTCTAAAGTCATCTTTCAAGTCTTTAGTCCTTTTTTAATTCAACTTCACTGGGTTGAGACTCCTGAACTGGGACACTCTGGTGCTCCTCAGGGTTTAAGGACAGCATTGTAAAGTTGGTGGTGATGTCTTCTCTTTGAAACATTTCCTTCAAGGGCGTCTCTGAATTCCACCCTCGGGTCTTGGCGAACTTGTAAACACATCCGAAAAGATCAGGAAACAACGCCATCACATCAACTTGGGCTGCATCTTTGGCACTGTGAAGGAAAAGGACATTTTTATTATAAATCAATAAACACACAGCTGACAGACGTTTGACAGTCACATAGTTTGTGAATGACACAATAATACTGACTGAACTTACAGGATCATTGAAGATAAAAGGTCTGAATCAGAGATAACTTGCTCAGTTTCTGGCAGTTGGCTCTATTAGTTGGTTATTTATTTATTTAAGTTATTCTGAATCTGAGAATCTGCTGATTAAGACTGTGAGACGCATTAAAAGGTCAAGAACAAGCCAGTAAACTGACTTTGTTTTGTAAAAAATACTTTTAGGATGTACGTGCATATGTATCAGCAAGCTGTGGAGGTGTGTTTTATTAATTATGAAGAATGGTATCACTCACTAGTGCTCATGTAGGTTTCGTATGAAGCGCAGTAATCCCAGCACGCTGTCAGGGTAGGCTTTGTTTTTGGAATCCATCTTCTGGATCAACTCTGCTGGAAACTGCAACAACAAAAATAATTTTGTCTTTTGACATTATTCAACTGAATTTAGGTTAAAAATGACTTGTAAATCACTGCATTCTGTTTTCAGCATCCCAACATGTTTGGAATCAGGGTTTGTAGTTGTTATTGTTTCAGTGACCTTGTTTTTCCACTGTTTGAAGGATCCATCCCCGGAGCATTTTTCCAATGAACAAATCAGTTCTGGATCAGCATTTCGACAGTTTGCCACCTCTTCTCTGTTGCCAACCTTTTTCAGGTATTCAACTCTCCTGAAAAAAAAAAAGGATATATGAATCACTGTTAGCTACAGTATTATGTGGAGGTTCTACGTTATGTTTGAAAGAACATCATTCATCTGCTGTGTAGGAATTGCTCCTAGATGACAATATATTACAATTTAGGTCAGCATTAGCAACTCTGTTGTTGCTTTATGAAGAGCTTCCAGGTTGTGTTACATGATTAAGAAAGCCTCATTCAAGACTCCACTGACATTTGTCATAATGCTGATAATCAAAAAACCAGCTTTGTCCAATTTACTCAACAGTACGTCGTGTGGTTCACTCCATATGTCTGGACAACGACACAAACAGTCTAATATCATTGTTCATTTAATAATTCTGTGTTCAAACAGCTTTTTACCATGAGCCCTTTACTTTTGAGGACTAAACATCAAACTCAACAAAAGGAGCGAGTCCATGGACAAATTAAGGGACCGACAATTAAACAGTTAAAGGGATTGCCATAAAATTTGGTGCAGGTATCCATGGTGCCCACATGATAAATCCTAATTACTTTGGTGTTCCTCTTGTTCCACCAGCAGTCCAAAGTTTTCACTTTGAGTGCGGCTGTTCAGAACAGATATGAAAACTTTTCATCCTGGACAAAAAATGTGAACTTTTTGGTGAAACTTATCCTGTCTGGGAATCAGGAATATTTGCAGGCCCACCAAATTTTGTGCCATCCCATCCAGTAAAAGTATAAATATTTCACTTTGGATCAGAGTTGTACACCTACCTAACAAATTTAACAAATTTTAAGATTTAAACAAAAAATCACTGACAAGGATTATATTTAATTATTTAGTTTTTCTTCCGTACCTTTCATTGGTCCAGAAGAAAGGATGACTCAAGCATTCTTCCACTGTAGGTCTCTTCTTTGGTTCTTCATTGATCATCCACTTGATCAGATCCTTTGCCACCACATCTTGAACATGGTCCAAACTGTAAATCCCTTCATGAATGTTGCTCTCACATTTATAGGACTTGTCGCCAAAAGGATGGTGTCCTCCAGAGAGGATATAGTAACAGAGCATCCCTGCCACCTTAAGAATAGAAAGAACAGTTCTGCAATTAAGGATGTGTTTTTCACCAATTCATCAATACAGTTTGTGTGGCAGTAAAACTGACCTGTATATCAGTGTTTGGCTTGTATGGTATATCAGCTTCTTCTGATAAAGTCTCCTTGGCCATCCAGCATTTTGTTCCAGCACTGCCTGTACGATAAGTTGTTTGGCCTTTAGGTAACCGTCTACTGATGCCAAAATCAGCTAACCTGGCCCTCCCACTCACATCTGCAAGAAAAACAGGTAGACAAACTCAGGAAACTACGGAGCCCCTAAAGTGTCATGGAGAAAAAAAAATATATATCGTGCTCATGAGATACTAAAGCGTGCGCACGAGATATAAAAACGTGCGCACGAGATACTAAAAAGTGCACACGTTTAAGCTAAATTGTGCGCTCGGGATATTAAAACGTGTGCAAGAGATACAGTTATTTCTCGCATTTTGACTTGTCCGTGCATATGGCTGTCTGTACTGACCACTTCAGGTGTTCACAGCCTCACCTGCGACACAATGAGAGAAGAACTCAGCTCATCAACTTATTTAATTTATTACTCCAAGTTCGACTTGTATGCTTTTAAATACAGAATTACTTAATGCTGATACATTAATCCTCATGGTTGTCTTCCTCTTCCTTACCCGCCTTCTCTGCCTCCTTTTCATTATATTAATTCTACAGAAATTAATAGATGCATATGCAACCTTTTCATAAAATATTGGTTGGTTCTGTTGGAATTTTAAATCTGAAGCCTGCAGTAGTTCGCTGTAGAAACTTTAAATGACGCACATCAGTTATTGTTGTTATTTAGACTCTATGACATGTTATTGACAGTATTAACTATCTGTAATAGTAACAGTAACATCATGATTTTCAGGGTCATCTGAACTTGGCCGCGCTGACGTGCACTTGTATGATTTAGAAGCTGTGCGCACTGATAAACAGGCTCCCTGAAAGCCACTGTGCAATCCGAACCCTGATTATGACATTCTGAGGTGAAAATAAGTTGATGAGCTGAGTTCTTCTCTCATTGTATCGCAGGTGAGGCTGTGAACACCTGAAGTGGTCAGTACAGAGAGCCATATGCATGGACAAGTCAAAATGTGAGAAATAATTGTATCTCGTGCGCACGTTTTAGTATCTCGTGCGCACTATATAGTTTTTTTTTCTCCATGACACTTTAGGGGCTCCGTGGGAAACCAATTAAGTATGATCATTATAAATTCAAATATTGTTGCTTTTCAGTATTTTTTAACTTGTCTCACCGATCAAAACATTCTGTGGTTTCAGATCCCGGTGGAGAATGGGGGGATTTTGACAATGAAGCACCTTCAAACTGTCAAGAACCTGATAGACAAGTTTCTTTATCAGCAGACCACCATCATTATTTTTGATTTGTTCTTCCAGGGTGTATTCACAAAGCTGAAGGGCAAGATATCCAAAGTTTTCATCCTCCGCAGCATCAACGTATCGTACAATAGATGGATGATCGAGCTCTGGAAGTCGTAGAATTCCTTCCTCGTTCTTCAGAACTTCATAGTTGCATCTAGACATTCTCTTGATAGCAACTTCAGTGCCGTCATCTCTCAGCCCCAAGAAGACTTCAGTACCATCACTTCCCCTCGCTATGCGGAGTTCTGGATCATTCACATAAATCATGCTTCCAATTCTGGTGATTTTACTTTCATCAGTGCTCACAAGCTTCTCTAATTTTTCTCTCCACCTCTTGCTGACTTGTAGCCATTTGTGCGATGTTGATGATTTAGTGCTGTTGAAATGAAATAGCTTAACATTTGAAGTCGACTCCACAACAGGAGCTGATGTTAGTTCAGTTGCATCAAATGGGCCTTCTTGGTTTTCTGACTTCACAGTCTTTTTCTTCTTCTTTTTCTTCTTCTTCTTGGATCCACACTCCAAGTTTGGTGAGCTGAGATGATTCTTCAATCGTCTGAGCCCTTCTTTCAGTTTGTCATTAATTTTCATATCTGCAGATGCCAGTATGTCCTCAGGCACTGAAGTTATCCCCAGTGATGTAAAGATTTTAGCTGCATGTTCAACTGAAAGTAAGTTGGCAAATACACTGTATGTGAAGACTCTAATGTCAGAGAAGTGTTGCTCATTTACAAAAGGAGCAACTGTTTTGCATAACTTCTCAATAAAGTTGGGATCCCAGCCACTTATGCCTTTTGTTTTCTGTGTTATAACGTACAGTGTTTGCACAACAACTCCACATATATCAGGTCTCTCTTTTGAGCAAAGCTGGTCCAGCAGTTGGTGGATTATAGCTTGTACTTGCTCATCTGGTATCTCTTCCATTGTGCAGAAAACTGCATTTAAACAATTAATTGCCATTCCTACTTTTGGCTGAGGAATGTTTGAAAGGCGATGAGCAAGGCCTGAAATGTAGTTGGTCACATTTTCAGTCTCTTTCAGCCATTTAATACTTCTCTCTCTGTATTTTTCATCACCTCGCCCAGCGATATTAAAGAGCAGTTCAATCATGGTCAGAAGGGTGTGTGGATGCTCCCGCAGCATGTGACTGTCAAATGTTTTGAACACTTCTTCAGGTGGTCCCATCCACACAGCAATTTCTGCCTCCAGAAAACAACTGATTCGGGAGCACAATTCATCTCCTTCCAATGCGAGTTTATGAATCATCTGAGATATTTTTTTGCACTGAACAACATGTTCAGGGTCAGTGACAGGTAACAGTGTCACCTGTGCACCAGCAGAAATGAGCAGTTTCATGATATCGACCCTTTCATGGAGAGCAGCCATTTGCAGTGGTGTCATTTGTGGTAGTCCCACGACATTAAATCCATTTGGATTAGCTTTTGCTTCAAGAAGTTTCTCCACAAAATGAAGTGGTGCTTTGGATAAGGAGACATAATGCAAAGGTGACAACCCAGTTTGGGAACCAATGTTTGGGTCTGCACCCTCGTGCAAAAGGAAATTCCAGATATCCGTATTGTGATTTACCAAAGCAGCAGTCAGTGGGGTAATATAGTCATTTGCCTGTCTCCATGGGTAAAACTGATTAATGTTGTTGTCCTTCAGTAGTTTTTTGAGCCTCTTGAGGTTGTTGTTTATTATACTCTGTATTATAGGATGTGTTTCTTTTGCGGAGGCAAATTCAAACTTTGTAACAATATTCATTTCTCTGCTTCAGAGTAACTGTGAAAAAGACACAAATATGAAATTGCTGTTAAAACATTTGGTGCAATTTTAAACTTCAGACAAGCAGCCTTTTGGCTGAGTGCAACTCAATCACAAATCATTTACATGGCTACATACAGTATTTTATGAATGGAGATAACATTTATCACCAAGGCTGTGTTTCACAAACCTCTAAGCCGAGAACCAGCACTTACAGGTACAAAATAATTTCAATCTACAACTTGAAAACTCCTACGTTTCCTATTTTTTGCTAAGAGAAGCAGCAACAGGTTGAGTAGTAATTTCATTTGGATACAATCAAGTGAGGACTGGTCCTAAATACTACAAATTAGATCAAATTAGCACTTGTCCTTTATTGTTTGTTTTTATGACTTGTTAATGCACACAGTGCCACACCTTGTCCTCACTGACTGTTTTATACTCTCAACTTCCTCCTTCAGGTTGGAACTCTGAATAGGCCTAATTAGAGCTGTAACATCATCACTGTTTTACAAGCCTCCACTCCCAGTAATGCTTCTTTCTCTATTCAACAAAAATCAAACTAAAACTGCCTGTACTATTACAACTGCAGTAGGTACAAGGATGAAATGATGTCTTTGAAAGTAAAGTTATAACCTGTGGTTTATACACACCTGAGAGAAAGGAAGATGTAGTGATCCAAGATGGATGATGTATTATTCCACAGCTCTGTCCGAACCAAATCTAACTGACATCACTGTTACAACAAAAACAAAGAACAGCTCTGACTCTTCAAATGTTCATTTATTCTATCTAGTTAAGTAAATCAAAAAACTTCACAAACATACTTTGACTTTCACAGAACATTTTGCCAAAGAATTCAAATTAAATGCTTTGACAAAATCCATAAAACCAGATATGTATCAGTTAATATACAATAACGATGTAGGCCAATATCAGGGCTGCAACTAGCTATTAGCAATTAATAGCAGCAATTCATCTGTTGATTATTTTCTCAATTGTTTGGCCCATAAAATCTCAGAAAATAGTGTAAAATGTTGGTCAGTGTTTCCAAAAGCCCAAGATGACATCTTGAAATGTCTTGTTTTGTCTACAATCCAAAAATGTTAAGTTTACTGTCATAGCAGACTGAGGAAACTTTCTTATTCAAAAAATGTCTCAAAACAATCGATCGATTATCCAAATAGTTGGTGACCGATTTAATAATTATTTCTGGCCGATATAGCTGTGATAGGCAAAATTAGCCAATAATTTATCAGGCCCGATATTTATCGTGCATCCCTAGTAACAGACAGAAGCTAATTTTCATTGTGATCAACAATTACCAGGTGTTATATTGTACTAAGGGGGAAGACTTTGGTATAATTTGACTTTTAAGTTACGCCCTGTTACTGTCGACCCCGTCAGTCTGGGACGGGTCAAAAGTAACACAACACTATAAACTTGAATTATTTATTTTATTCTTGTTTTTATTATAAATGCATGTCATAACAAACGTGTTGTGCACTCTATCTCAACTAATAAATTTAGTTTTGAATTGTATGAAATGTTTTACAACAATAATATGTAGAATAGAACTGTAACACTATAACAGTGCAAAATAACATTTAATTTGCTGTATTATTCACAGGAATTCTCTTTTTTTATTCATTGTCACAGTTGTGGCAGATATAGCTGAGTGCTCTGCGCCCTCAGTACATGGCTCATGAGACCAGAGCACGAGACACTGGACCAACACTTTCCCAGACAAGGACGAGCTGAATGAATCCTCTCATACTAAACATTCCTCATCTTTGTCCTGGGAAACTGTAGCTGCAGTGGTTTTTTCAGAGACTATATCTTGGTATTAAATAGTAATAATAATAATGATAATGGTTTGATCATGATTTACTAATTGCTTTCACATACACAGTTGTCACAGTGGAGGGACTTCAGAAAGATCTGTTATCTTCCTGATATCAACTCCTGACAGTTAAACTTGACTTCTACACTGAAAAACTCTAAATAGCCTACTAAATATTCTGCCAAATGATCAGGACTATGACACATAAACATTTTTTAAAAATACTGCTGAAGTGAACTTACCGTCGTCCAAAACCGCTTCTGGCTAAATACAGTATGACGTATCCACACGATTTTTGGCGGTTCTCTTAAAAGTTGCGTGCTTTACGTACTGACGTAGTTACGCTGTATCAAAAATAAAACACACCAGCGGCGCTGAATGAATCTCTGTGGGTAAAAGTTTTGTTTTTCTCCTGTGTCGCTGCTTGTACTTTTAGGTTTCTGCTCTATTTACAGTTTCTTCATGGTCCGCTTCCAGCTTCCAGTTCTGTTAAGTTATTGCCGATGAAAACAACATAAGTTTGCTGTTTCATAATAAAAGGTTTTACGTAATAAAACAATGGGGGACTTTTATATTGAAAAACATTAAGGGAGTGAGACGTCTAGCGTCCAGCTGCTGTTTGACTTTGGACCAGACCGGTCACCGGAGCGGCTTGTTGGGAGAGTTGAGTCACAGTGGGCATGGCCCTATCACAAGATCTGAGTTACAACCCCCCGTTTTCTCCATCTTCTAGGCTCTTCCTGCCAGAGGAGCACACGTCTCACGCACGCTCGGAACAGTTTACCGAGGCAATCCCAAAAGTTTGAGACATGAACTCTGAGCGGTCCTTTCGCCAGTGGGCGTCGACATTACATCAGAATCAGTGTGACTCCAGCAGGACTTCCCACCACATTCCAGCTTTCTACCCACATGCATGTGCAGCAACACCACTAATGCACTACTGATGTGTGGAGCATTATGATGCTTAAATATGACAACACAGACCCCAGACTGTAGTGGAGCTTAAGTGCATCAAGCCAGAATTTCACTTCAAAATTTCAACAATTAGAGTGCTCATTTCCAAAAAGCTTAATGATTGTTGTTTAAAAAAGGATAATGTAATTACAGTGTAGTTGTCTTTGTACTGTATTGTATTGTACTGTATTTGCAGATCGTTGCATTCTGTTTCTTTCTTTCTTTTTTTTTTGTTCTGTTTTTTATTTATGTTTTACACAACATACCAACTTTTTTGGAATTGGAGTTGTAGAACTGTTGAACTTTCAGAAGGTGTTCCACTGCAACACCATTCACTCAATGAGTAGAAGCACTTTTAGACTCATGAACAAATTTTTGAATGTCATGCTCACATTTTCCAACTTTACAACTACTCTCTAAAGGCAGCTACAATAATCAAATGTTTGTGCTTTCAAGACATTTCCTGTGTAAAACAAGTAAAGTGGTGTGATACTTTATTATGACCACAGGGAGGCGCTGTGGGCCTCCAGAACACAGAACCCCAATGCAGATAAGGCAACATACTACATTATCACAGGACATGAGGTAAGTGGCAACCACACCTGTTATAAACTCAGTAGTAAAAAAAAAAAAAGTAAGGATAAAACTGTACTGTAAAAAAAGCAGATATTTTTCTCAGGTATTATTGATGCATGTGTGATCATTAACTTGTCAACTACAGCCATCATATACATGTAGCAAAATAAAAGTAGAACAGTTCCTTATGAAGATAATGGTCAAAAAGTTTATCATCTCACAAAATACAAATACTAATATGAAGAGGAAACATCTTAGAATTGTTCTACAGAAACAGGTTTATTTCATGGAAGTCATTTAGACATGTTACAGCAGGAAAAGCACAACTTTCTTTCTCTGACTGCTTAAAAGACTCTAAAGTCATTTCTGTTGGGTGGCATTGGGAAGTTGTTTCTCCAAAACATTTCCTTCAGGGAGGTCTCTGAATTCCACCCTGCAGTGCATTAAAAGGTTGGAGGACAAATGTTCCATGTGCTCCTTTAAGAGATTAGTCAATACTCTGCTCTATATATACAATATTATGACTATTATGTTTTTTGTTAAAGTAAAAACATTTGCACATTTATTTTGATACTCTTACATGATATATTTTAAGAGTAACATTTTATATAATTAAAACAAAATCAAACTGATGAGCTTGCATTTTGTAAAGCTGGCATATTCCATTACATTTTAATATATTTTTTATTTTATCTACATTTTGTAGCTTGTAAGCCAACATTCAGTATTTTTAAAGAACAGAACCAAACGTCTTTATTTCTCTCACTGTCTTTCTGAAATATCAGCACTTCTGAGACACCATGACATCAGATAATGTGACAGTCAGAAACAGCTCAAGAAACTAAATTAAATCAAAACACTACCTGTCCCAGCTCTGATGTCTGTGAAAGAAACCAACATATGATTTGACATGTCAGAGGTCATTATATCTATTCACTGACTTTCTTCCCGCCACATAATGTATCAACATCACAGAAAAACTAAATATTAATAATAGTTACTACAGTGGTACAACAATATCATCAGTAAAAAGTATTAAAAATAAGAATAAAATCTTAAGTTTCGTCAGTTTCTGAGTATTTTATTAATATTGAAACCTGGTTTGGTGGTTCAACTCTAAAAATGCATAATGTTGTTTGTCCTTATCACCTGACTTGTGTGTAATCTTTAAACTGTAAATCAGACAAATAGTAATATAAAAAAGTTAAATAATAAAACTAGAATAGTTCCTTAATATATGATCTAAAATGCAAAAAATAAATTGAAGAGAAAGTTTGTTAAATTGTACTAAAGAACTTCACCATATAATCCCAGCCTTTATAAAACAGTTCTTATATTCATTACATCCTGCATGTGACACCTAACAGACTTATTTAATGGAAGACTTTTAGACATGTCAAGTCTCTGACTGCTTATAAGACTCTAAAGTCATCTTTGAAGTCTTTAGTCCTTTTTGACATCGACTTCACTGGGTTGAGACTCCTGAACTGGGACACCCTTGTGCTCCTCATGGTTTATGGACAGCATTGTTAAGTTGGTGGTGATGTCTTCTCTTTGAAACACTTCCTTCAAGGGCGTCTCTGAATTCCACCCTCGGGTCTTGGCGAACTTGTAAACACATCCGAAGAGATCAGGAAACAACGCCATGACATCAACTTTGGGTAGATTTTGGGGACTGCAAACAGAAACAAATTGTATTACAAGAATATCTACAGTGTGTCAGTGGTTCCCGACCTTTTGTGATTTTTGTGTGGCCCCTTGAAACCAAGAAATCTTGACTTGAAATGTGTCACCTAGTTGTGATTAGTTCAACCAAAGAGTGATTTTTTTCCTTGTTTGAAGAAGTTTTAAAGAGCTGAAACCCAGGAGGAGATAAGAGGAAAGTCTATTTTGTTTAAAATATTTTCTGTTGTAATGAGTGGCAACAAAAACAAAGTAATGTCATGTAAGTCACTATTTAAGTAAAGGGAAAAGGTATGAAACTTAGACTTAATTTTTCCTCACAAATACTTCTTTAATCCTAAATGTTCCAAAGACCTGCACTTGTCAAAATGTAAAGCTAAATCAGGAGGACTATCTTTATGTCTCAGTCACAATTCTCTCTGTTTTCTCTCTTTCCACTTCTCCTTAATCAGCTGATTATAAGATGTTTACTCTCTCAGTTAAAACAACCAGATCTGACTACAGTCTCCATCAGCCAATCATGTTGTTGGTGTCAAACTTGGCATGTTGTTATCCTCTTTGTTGATGCCATTTCAGTGCGTTGTTGTTGTTGTGACCCACCTGCACCTCATTCACCTCCACTTCATCATAACAAGTGTCCAGGTTGAGCTCATCAGAAGTCCACTCTGATGTCCTATACTAGTCTAAGCTTCACCAACCCCTTTATATACAGTAAAGATTGTTTTATTCTTGACATATCAAAGCACTTCATTATTTTAAAGGGATAGTTCGGGATTTTTGACATGAATCTGTATGGCATCCTCATCACCAGTGTCATGCAATCACACTGACTTACCCCTGGCAGCGTCCTGTGAGCAGAGTTCTCGTCCAGCTTCGGTCAAGCCGAAAGTAGTCCGGCAGGTTTGCTAGACCCAGTAAAATAAAACGTTTCTCTTCCCAAAACATTATGTGTTCAAAAAGAGTGATATATTTGCATCCCAAAAACATTGTAGTGGAAAAAGTCACACGTCGTTATCACTTGGCCCTATTTTCTCTCAGTTCGTATCAGTGCGCGCCGTCATTCTGACAGCGAGCTCAACTTTTCTAGCTCATTTCAGTGCTTACTTAGCAGCTGTATTCCCAGACAAGCAACGCTAACAAGCTAGCTTTAGCGCTAGCCAAGTTCATTAGGCTTTAAGATAATATTTGATAATATTTTTTATAAAGTCAAATGTGTAAAAATGGTGAAGGCTTGCGACTATCCTGGTTGTGCCAACAAAGATGATGGTGAATCGACTCACAGTTTTCATCGTTTTCCTGTGACGGACGTTGCTCTCAGGCAACTTTGGCTACTCGCTTTGGGCTTCCATGTTGACACCAGACTGGCGAAAATAAAAAAGCTTCGAGTTTGCAGTGCGCACTTCAGCGAGGACGACTATGCGTCTTCGTGCCCAAGACAGACGAAGAAAAGGATTTTGAAGAGATCTGCTGTTCCTGCAACACTGGTAAACAAAACAACTAATGATTTTATGTAGCACCCGTGCGTAGCCTAACGGTGATGCGCCAGGGTTATGCAAAAGCAATATTGAGAATATTAATCATAAAACATAACAATCAATCACTCGGTGTCATACTATAAGTGATGCTTACTAAACATAAAATCTGTGCTGTTGTTTCAATCATCTGCAACTATGATTACGCGGACGTATGTACGAGTACCTACTCCATGATTTCAGTCACAGTGTAGAATCTAGGCTTAGTAGGCTATGTGGCAAGACAAACTGGGCTGACGTGACGTCTCAGCTACCAGCTCTAAAAGTAGCAGACCAGGGACGTCCGGAGGCCCTAGCTGTCAGGTCACGGTATCGCGCGCACTGATACGAACAGAGAGAAAATAGGACCAAATGATTACGAGGTGTGACTTTTTCCACTACAGTGTTTTTGGGATGCAAATATATCACTCTTTTTGAACACATAATGTTTTGGGAAGAGAAACGTTTTATTTTACTGGGTCTAGCAAACCTGCCGGACTACTTTCGGCTTGACCGAAGCTGGACGAGAACTCTGCTCACAGGACGCTGCCAGGGGTAAGTCAGTGTGATTGCATGACACTGGTGATGGGGATGCCATACAGATTCATGTCAAAAATCCCGAACTATCCCTTTAAACTCAGTTTAACTTACGGGTGCGCTTTGGCGTTCCGTATGAGGCGAAGTAATCCCAGTGTGTTGTGAGTGTAGGCTTTGTTTTTGGGATCCATCTTCTCGACCAACTCTGGAATCTATAAATGTCAAACATTAGTTACAACTGTACAAAGCTCAGTGCCATAAAGTTGGGACAAAAAATTGCAAGTCCTTTAAACAAGAAAATATATAATGTTCAAGCTGAAACTTTATTTGTCTTTTGTAAATACACAGTTATTCTGAATTTGATGCCTGCATCATGTTTCCAAAAAGTATCATGCGCCAAAAAGGTGCCCAGCCCTCATGGGCTTATAAGACACCACAGACAACAAGACAAGACAAATCAGGAGCAAACATCAAAATACAGACAGAGCGAGAGAAAACAAAGGTACACTTCCTACATGACGAAAACAATCTTAAATCAAATACCGAGGACTCAGCCCTGTTTCTTAGAATTTCATCCACATACTGTACCTTGAAACATAACTAAGGCACATCACTGTGCCTTTTAAACCCATCAAATAAAAATTGCCCTTGTGTGCTGTTGATAAGCATTTAGCACAAAATGAGCTAAGAGAAACAATTTATCTGTAAACATGTATTTAAGTCTTCATCAGACATAGAAATCAAATCCAAACAATCGTCAGACATTTTGAGAAAAAGTCTGTATCTTAAGTTGTGATACAATAGGCAATAGAACAAAAAGTGCATTTCATTTTCAACTTCTCCCAAGTCAAACAGACGACACTTTCTATTCTCTTCTGGAATTGAATGACTAGTTTCCACTGCCAAAGGCAAGATACCACATCTTAGCTGAGCACAGACAGACCTCTGTGCTCTGGTCAGGTTAAGGGTCCAAAAATATTTATTTGAAAAGTCCAGACAGAAAATTTGTTTTGCAAGTCTGTTATCGGGCATATCAATTAATCTATTCCATAGTCGCACCATGTCACCCTTATGCCGCACTTCACATGGTTTCTCAATGCACAATTGGAAGGACATTAAGGGGTTCACCATCTATGATCCATAACATCATTGAAAGATTATCTGCACACAGGGGACAAGGCTGAAAACCAACATAGAAGCCCTGTTAGCTTCAATCTGTCATGACGACAGAGCAATAAAAGCCCACATGGTTGTAAAAATGATACTACATGGGCTTGGAAAAACTGTTGTCAGTAAACATATTCGACTGCTGCACCTACAAACGCAAGTCAAGACTCTACCATGCACAGAAAAAGCCATACATAAACAATATCCAGAAACACTGGCCAAAAGAGGGAAAGAACCATCCAGATTGTTAACAGCACTCAGCTGAAAAGCCAGCATCTGAGATGGTATTGGGGTGTGTTAGTACCCATGGCATCATGGGTAACTTCAATCTGTGAAGGCACCATTATCGTGGAAAGGCGCATGCGAGTTTTGAAGCAACATATGCTGCCATCCAGACATCCCTACGGAGCCCCTAAAGTGTCATGGAGAAAAAAAAAACTATCTCGTGCGCACGAGATACTAAAACGTGCGCACGTTTAAGCTAAATCGTGCGCACGAGATACAATTATTTCACATATTTGACTTGTTCGTGCATATGGCTCTCTGTACTGACCACTTCAGATGTTCACAGCCTCACCCGCGATACAAAGAGAGAAGAACTCAGCTCATCAACTTATTTTCACCTCATAATGTCATAATCAGGGTTCGGATTACACAGTGGCTTTCAGGGAGTTTATCAGTGCGCACATCTACTAAATCATACAAGTGCACGTCAGCGCGGCCAAGTTCAGATGACCCTGAAAATCATGATGTTACTGTTACTATTACAGATAGTTAATACTGTCAATAACAATAACAACAATAACTGACGTGCGTCATTTAAAGTTTCTACGGCGAACTACAGGCTTCAGATTTAAAATTCCAACAGAACCAGCAATATTTTAGGAAAAGGTTGCTGTTCATATGCATCTATTAATTTCTGTAAAATTAATATAAAGAAAAGGAGGCAGAGAAGGCGGGTGAGGAAGAGGAAGACAAG
>JAJHUR010000226.1:0-19602 GCA_027495735.1 Lutjanus campechanus
CTGAATAAAAAGGGGGAACATATATAATGGCTGATCAGACCATTCTTGAAACAATAGGGAATAACAAAAAGACAAACTAATCAACTACACTACAAATTAAACAAAACAGGACAACTAGTCTTTCAGTATAATTAACTTAAGTAACTCAAACAAAGGCATCAAAACTACTATAATTCAAAGAAATAAACAAAATCCTAAACTAAACATTTGCAATCCATCCCCCCCATGATGCAGCAGCCACTTGGTACGGTCTGATTGGCCACTTCCTGTATTTAACAGCTCTGCTGGAGTAGCTCCACCTTTTGCCCAGATGACCCTCAACCAGCAGCAGGACCCTCCACACTGGTAACTCAAACAAAATAATTAGAACTCAAGACAAATTATCTAAACAAACTGAAGTGTGACTGTACAGAAGATAACTAGATGTGCGCGCTACAAATAGAAACTAATGTACTGTCAATTTATGTTAAATAAATGTATATTATGTGCAACCACCCCTGTGTGTTCTCCTTTATGTGTTTGCTGCCTGTAGATGCCATGTGGATGAATGAGGTCAAAAGGTCAACTAAATGAAATCAAATGTAAAGAAACCTAAAATGAGTGCAGGAGGGTTTACTGACATTTAAATTTGCCGTGTGGCAACGGATGTGGCCATCACAGCACAAAGACTGAAACACACTCTCTTGATATGTTTGCATGTCTATTAGGAGTATTCTGTGTTGACATAGTGCAAATATTTTAATACATGTCTAGTGTCTACAGTACATTTCTCTTGTGTTGTTATTCACAATATATCTCTGGTCTTTGGCCGAGAAATAATTGAGAGCCTCTGGTCTAAACAACTACTGAATGGATTACGATTAATTTTGGTACAGGCATTCATGCCGCTCTGGATGGATTGTAATAACTCAGTGTTTCTCAAAGGTTCAGTACCCACAATGGGTCATGGACATGTTTTTGTTGGGTCGCCATTTGGCAGAATGAAATGCATTCTGCCTTTTCATAAATAGTGATAGGCAGCAGACAGAAAGCAGCTGATGTTACCTTTTACTAGCACTCAACTCAAGGGACGATATTATAAAACACAGTAATAAAATACATCTGTGGTCAAGGAATGTAACAGCAACCTCACAAATGGTTAAAACTGCAAATCAGCACAAAAATGGCAATTAGACTACAAACATAAATCACCATGTTTTGAACAGAACATGGTCCAAACACTCACAAAAAGTAACATTTGCATTTTGGAACATAAAACTGATTATGTAACAAACTACTCAGTCCAGGCATGATGTGAAATGTGGGCCATCACTACAATATTTCAGCACAAAGTCTTGTTTGAGCTGCTCCCATTTTATTAGGCCGTTGATACAAACTCAACACTTCCTGTATCTATTTCAAATTAAAAGGCCTCTAGTGTTTCAGTGGACCGTGCAAGTTCACCATGAGGCGGCAAGAAACTTAATGTTAGACTCTGCAGCAAACTAACAGATGTTTTCCCCGAGAGTATACAATATAATGGGTTTGGAAATTCTAGAGAAACGTTTAAATAATGCATTACACTTTAACTAACCCCCCTAAAGTCTTATGATATTAAGTCAACTAAAACTAGACTAAACTAAAACCACAATATGACTAAAACTAAATGGAATTTTAGTCAAAAAGACATGACTAAATCTAAATCAAAATTTGATTGTGCACCACACTAGCATGGTTGTAGACTCTTATTGAAGGGAAAGTTCTCCCCAGAATTAAAAATGCTTATTTTTCCTCTGGCTTTTAGTGCTATCCTTCTAGATTTTTTGGTTTGAGTTGTCGAGTTTTGAAGATTTTGGACATAGAGATGTCTGCATTCTCTCCAGTATTATGAAACTAGATGGCTCTCAGCTTGTGGTGCTTAAAGCGGAAGGAAAAAAAAAACATTTTAAAAACTCAACAGCAGTGTCTCTTTCCAGAAGTCATGACCCAGTTACTCAAGAAAATCCAAAGACCATGTTGTGAGCAGTTTGAAACTATTTTCCTTCTACCAAACTACACCCCCGAGCTGTAACCTCTCGTCCAATAGTGGATGCACTCTTCCTTCTGTGCTGTGATACGGTTGGCGGCTGTAGAAAGAAAATAATTTGTACATGAAACTGCTCTCAACAAGTTCTGAGGATTATTTTGAGTTTCAGTTGTTTTTGTTTTTTTTCACTTTGAGCACCACAAACCAAGTCAGGTTCCATTATATATTATTATATTGGTCAATGTCTCCTCACTCAACAGTTCACACCAAACAATTTAAAATGATGAATAGAGCTACAGTGTCAAAATAAGTACTCCAACAATGTCTTTAAGTTAAAATATATTTGCCCATTGCTGTCTGGTCCAGATCTCCCCAGTTCTGAAAGACTTCCTGGACCGTATGCTGACTCGGGACCCCCTAGAGCGGGCCAGTGCCACTGACCTGCTGGAGCACCCCTTCCTGCTGCAGAGCGGCTCACCTCAGTGCCTGGTCCCGCTGGTGGAGCAGTACCGCAAGCGCATGTCCCGTTGCTGACCCCGTGGGGCTCCCGTTCCCCAACACCCACCTTCAGTCTGACCTGACCTGTCCAGGCCTCGGACGAGGACCAGCACCGGGGGTCTGACTCCTCTAGCACCCAAGCCAACGGGCGATCAGCTCCAGAGAAGCAGACCCAGACAGCTTGTAGCTGCCAGAGTGATGGTGGCAGGACAGCAAGTTTGGTTTGGTTGACAGACACCGCATGGTCTCGGGCATGAGAGAAGCACTTTAGGAGTGAGTTAAAGGCAGCATGCAGTTCTTCACCTCTCAACTCGGTTCAGTCCGAATATTGATTGGCTTCCTGTAACATTCAGTGGGATTTTACACAACAGAACACGGTGCATATCAACTGATAGCAAAAATCAATATTCCTTGTAACTATATGTAATGAACACATGCTACTCTGGGACTGGGTTGCACCAACAAGGATTAATTTTTAAACTTAATTAAATCATGGTTAACTTTAAATTATGTTACACCAAACATTTAAAACTTAACCTAAAACTAAGAAAGGTTGAATTTAAGCCTGTCTTTAAACCTCAGTTTAGTTTTTACTCTAATCCGAGATTAAATTTGATTCTGATACACCAAAACCTTAAACTCCAATTTAAACTTTTAACATAGCTTCCTTTCTGAGACAGATGAGGAAAAATAATGAAGTTTCTTGAAGAAAGTTAAGAGACAAGCCAAATGAGTTTCATGATGTGTGTCTTCTTTCTTTCGTGTCAGTTGATAATTTGGCCACAGGTTTTTTCTCAAAGGTAGAGAAATTAGAGCTGCTCCACCAAACCATCATGAGTAGGCTAACTAACGTTTTAGCTAGCTAGCAAACTAACATTTTTTGTACTCTTGAGCTAGCTAGTAAAAATGTTACATTTTGTTAACTTTTTAGCCAGCTAACAAACAATGTAGTGTTTTTTGTTTTTTATTTTTTAGCTAGCTAGCAAACAGTGGAACATTTTGTCAACTTTTAGCTAGCTACCTGTTGATGTTTTTAGGGAATACAGAGTAGCCAAAACATAAAGGTTAATGGTTCCCCCCTCTGTTAGACTTTACCAAAAGTGCTCGATTAATTTATTATTCATTTATTTTAATTTGGGTAAACACGCATCTCCATACTTATTAAACAATTTAATTTTGCTAAACTTAATTTAGTAAACTTGGGTTTACTAAACTGAGGTTAGTTTTTAATTGCGCAACAGAGCTCTGCTTAATTTTAAACCTGGATTTGCTCATTTTCAACCTAGCTTCGCTAAACTCCGATTAGAACAAATCTGAAATTAAATTCATCTTTGTTGGTGCAACCCTGTCTTAAGATCCTTTATAGTGTTCATAGTGGGCATTATTGCTAGCAGTGTAAAGCTTATTGCTGGTGTTAGGCTCAAACCACAGTAGCTCATTGTGACGTTATTACGGAAGGATACAGTTACCTCTGCACACTCACGCTCCCTGTTGTGGAAACTGGACAACAAACCCGGTCAGTACTGCACTCCACAAACACTGACAGTAGACTCTTTGCATGGCCAAATGGAGGCACACCTGGCCTGATGTGAATGCTTGAATATGTACCAAACTGGGATGTGAAAGACAATTCTCCTTTATTAGCATAATAAATGGGTAGATGAAAGCCCAGCTGCTACTATTGGGCTATTGGAAAATCACCAGTACCATATTCCTCTTTTTCATATTTATTATTCTTTATTTCCAAAAGGTGTTGTGGGTTGTTTGTATGATGTGAAGTTGCAAATAAGGTTTCATTATTAAGTATGGACTTCTAAGCAGATAAATTAATAGTGTAAATAAAAATACTGAATATTAGGTCCTACTGCAGTAAATTATATGAGATGAATTCAAAATTTTACTTTTCTTTACTGAAAATGTGAGTGTATAGCTGTATGTGTGTGTGTGTGCATGTGTGTGTGTGAGCACATGGGCACATGAATGTGTGTGTGAGGTGACATCTCAGTGTTTGCTTCTGATACGACCCCTCTTTGTATTGTGACTGACTTTTTAAAAAAAACCACAAGATGTGTGTGTTGCTCCTCAACAAGATGTGTATGACTGTATTTGCATTTGTTTGCCTAGATAAAGCACACAGGCCTGGCATGTGATGCTGCAGGATGTCAACCTGCTGAGAAACACTTTGCACATAGTCTTTGTATTCTGACACGGATACATGTTGACATGTTTCATGTAATTTCTATCAATCTGTGTGGATCATTCATGAAAAAGAGAATTACACATTTTAATTTTGTATAAATCAATAAATGATGCATATCGAATCAGAGTTCACTTGATCCTGGGTTTTCATCATGCACGCATATGCCTGCATGAGAACAGGTTGAAGACTTTGTGCTTTAAAGCAGTGGTTCTCAAATAGGGGTCGAGGGACCCCCAGGAGGTCCAAGTTTCCTCATTCGTTTATTTTAAATAGCAATAACTATTAACTATTTACTAATAACTATTTACTTATTTATTATTTATTTACAGAAGGCTAATATTTTAATCTTAAAATCTAAACTAATTCACAGATTGCTTTCTAATCTAACAATGTCAGGTCACCTATTTATACTGTGTATAAAACACACTATCCTGATGTTTGTGTATGTAAGGATAGTCCTGATGACATAATGCAAATGTGTTTTAAAGATGTCTAATATCTTTTTCATACATTTCTTGTGTGTTCTTTTTTAACATAAAATATAAAAGAAGAAGGGTAAAAAACATTTTTTTAAGTCAAATTATTCTGAGGGATATACATGAGAGGGTTCCTGGTATTTTCTTGCTTAAAAGGGGTCCTTGGCTGGGACAAAAGAAATTGAGAACTTCTGTTTTAAAGTATTTATTAGGTATTCAGCATGAATCATACAGGGCACAGTCACTGAATATCTTGAAGCAAAATACATACAATATTTCTTATAAACACAGAAGCAATAATATCAAATACATTGAATTCCATACAATATAAATCTTATATGTGTAAAAACAAAAATAATTATTTTCAGTAGCTCACTGGTGGATATTATCTTAATTTATAAATAATTTCAAATATAGGATAGCAAAATTGTATGCAACTGAACAGTTAGCTTTAAAATTCTCTTTTTTTAATTGATAAACATTGAAAAACTGCTAAACTGCAACATGAGCTAAAGATTGTTTCTCTCAGTAAGTATAATATATCATAAAGCAATCAAACAGTATTGTTTTGTAATTTTAAGTGCTGTAAAAATTTCCCCACCAGCTAGACACTCTCCTTATACTAATCGAGGGTGGACTGAGACGAGCAGCTTTCAAACTCACACTTCACTCCACTGATGCTGTCAACGCTTGGCTGGCTGTTGACCTGCTGATGTGTGTGCGACAGGGGGAAGGTCTCGGAGCGGGACATCCGCCCTCGGCCGTTTGAGGAGCTCGACGAACAGTCTATCACCATCCTCATGAACTCTGGGGCGGTGAATCGACGCAGCAGCCTGGTCCCCAGACCCATGAACCCTGGCACACGGCTTGGGATCTTCCCCGACTCCATCTCCCCTCTGGCAAACAGCAGTTTGTTGTGTCTGCTGCTTGGGCCAAAGCTCCCCCTCTTCTGCTGCTCTCTTCTGCCTGATGGAGCCGTGTCATTAGCCTCTTCTTTCTGTGATTTGACATTCTCCTCGAGTGCTCTCGCGGGCTGACTCTTGCCGTTTAAAAGAGGTTTTGGCACTGAGACAGTTTTGTCAGCCTCGTTTGTCAGGACCCGGGTGTTCCCCTGACATTCCATCTTGTCTATCAGACATCTCTCGTCCTGTAGCGAGGCTCTCTTTAATTTGCTGGCTGACAGGCTCATGTCACGCACGTCACCCTGATAGGACTGCTTTCGGCTGCTCAGGAGGTCCAGGTTAAACGACTTTGCTTTGCCCCAGAGAGGAAAACTTACTGGTGTTTGCTCCTTGAGTCCAGAGTCTCGGCTGACATCTTTCTGGCTTGGTTCAGGCAGAGAGTTCAGTGTTTTAGACCCTCTGAGCTCTCTAAGCTGGCAGTTTTGCTGCTGTTTGGCAGTGAAGAGTGTGGTGATCCCTGTGAGACTGTGATCCCCCTCAGTCTGGCTTTTCTCTATCTGAGGAGGCAGAGCCCAATTGTGGCGAAGGTTGTCCTCTTGAGACTGGCTCCTGGGACATCTGAAGCGGTTCCACAGCCCGCCGCTGTCTCCGATCTTCAGCTGTCTGTGAAATACCCCAGGCAGTTGGTCTTCGTTGTTATTTGTCTGCTTGGAGAACCTCTCAAGAACATGCCTGGGGAGTCTGTTGGGCAGCCGACACTCTCCTTCACTGATGGTATCAGCGAGTGGATCATCTGTGCTAACGCCCCTCCTGCAAGGAAAGTTCAGAATCTGTGCGCACTGAATGTGTCCGAAGAAGTTGGCCACATCAATGGCTGAGTGTCCGGCATTGTTTGTTCTGTCCAGTCTCAATCCAAGTCTTTTGAAAGCCCGCACCAGGAAGTCCAGAATCTGGCTGTGCCCAGAAAAGGCAGCGTACATCAGAGCACTGTTACCCCAGGCGTCAGAGACGTCTGGGTCGGCATTGAACTGCACTAGAAGCTTGACCACGTCCAGGTGACCCATCTCGCAGGCATTGCTCAGGGCAGTACGACCGTCCTCATCCTGGCAGTTGACATCAGCGCCTTTCTCCAGGAGCAAACGGGTGAACTTGGTCCTGGTCCCGGGGTCTTGCAGACAGACAGCGTACATGAGTGGGGTGCGGCTGTTTTCCGTCTTGGAGTTGATAATGCGTCCGTCCAAGGCGTCCAGGATGAAACGAGCCAAGTGAACTTTGCCACCGTGCATGGCGTCTAAGAAGGTCTTGGTGCCAGAGCCCTGGCGTAAATCTTTTGGTCGCATCATTCTTGAGCAGCCACTTGTGGAGCCGAGCCCTCAAATGAGCCAAGAGAGAATCTGACAAATAGGCAGAGAGTGTGCAGCAAGTTCTCTGAGACTCTCTCCGTGTTGACAGTGAGTGCATTTACCTCGGAGTAAGACTCAGAGAGGAGCTGCCGGTGTTTTTATACCTCCCTCTCCACATGCCCTCCCCACGTTGCCTAGGAAACAAATGTCTGAGGACCATTATGCAGTAGCAGCATCCATTCAGCCCAAGCACTCTCTGCCTGGAGAGAAATATATGCTATTTGAACAGAATAATTACTCAAGGAGAAAAACACGGGCAGCGTTTTTCATGTGGGGTCTGTGGGGTTAACTTAAATACCCCAGTTTTTACTTTCCTTTGATGCAAATTAACTTAATTAACAAATTCCTGCTGTTGACAGAATAGTCAAATATAAACAAGGACAATCCAGCATGTTGTGAAACCTATGAATAGTGCATTATGTTGAGTCCCATTTATATTCAAGACTATACTGTTGTTAGGACTCTTACCAAAGGTTTGAGGGAAGATTGAAATTAGGCTTTGAGAGCTCACTTCAAAGGGAGGGAGGGAAAATGAACAGAAATGAAAAGCTTTTTTTTTCTCGTTCCCAATGTGCCTTTTAAATGCTGCATCCATCCATCCACCCATCCTGTGATTCTGCTTGCAGTTTGCGTTATCCACACAATAATAATAATAATACAGTGAAGCACGTTGAAGTATTGTGCTGTCTCAAGGTTTCGTAATAATGACTTGGCCTGAAGGTCTTTTTTTCATGGAAAATAGTAATATCAATGCCCTCCACAAGCAAAGACAGTAAAAATCCTTGTTGTATTGCTGTATTGAATTGAAAATAAGTGCCTATCTGATGTGATGTGAGACTCACAAACTCTGTTAAACAATTCAGTCCTCTCATTGACTTGGAGCCTTTTAATCACTTAGATTTACAGACGAGATCACTGTTTGTTTGAGGATATCAGCATGATTATCTGCTGCTTTCTCAAGTAACGGCTATAAATATCACATCTTTCTGATTATGGACTGCTCGTCAAAATATTTCTGTTCTCAGTGTAAACAAATAATAATTTAAAAACCGACAACAAAACATAAAAAAAAAATAAGAACTATTTTTTACTGAATTATTATCTCATAAACTGTATCACAGCACAGAAGGAAACATACATCTACTCTTGGATAGTTTTGGGAGCATTGGCATACATAGAAATGACAGTTCCCCAAAAGTGAAGCTTAAACATTTTAATTGCCCCCTGGTGGCTGGCTGCAGTATAGGTCATAAATCCCCTCTCTGCCCCCTCTACGTACAAAACTAAAATACACGTCTCTAACATGCTTTCTGTCGTTTTAGGTAGTTCTTATGATGCTGATGTAGGGTCAAATGTTTATTTTTCTAGGCTGTTTGGTTTTTATTAATTATTTGATGCTATAAATAGCAGGTTTCATATCATGATTGAAAGCTGAGCTCTCCTAGAAATTGAGTATTGGCAGGAACTCAAAAGCATGGCTCCAACCCTGGTCACTACTTCACAGACCAGCACAAGATGGCAGCGCTCATATCTGGGATATTTTGACTTCAGTTTTGTACAGTGGGAGGAAGTGGAGAAGTGGCGTCCATCTTTATTTATGTCAGTGGTTGGGAAAAACGCATTACTATAATCCCACTATTTTTGGCACTAACTAGACATTTAACTCATTGCTTTTTTCAAATTAAAACACAGTTACTAAAATTTAAATGTGCATTACTTTTGTCTTCTCTGAAAATAGTGAACAACTACAGAGGACAGCTGAACAATGTAGCTTAATAATCTATCTATGATTTATCAACACGTGACCCTACGATGCTGCGAGGTAGTTCAGGTGATGTGAGCTTTCTTTTCATAATAGTGTAACATAAACTGTTCATCATGTAAAAATATAATGCTTGGTAAAGATGCATATCCAACACTGTGCTCTTCTAACAAATCCCACTGTCTAACCCACTGGCTGTAAATGTGTAGCTTACATGTAGGAATGCTAGTTGTTGCTGCCCTCTGCTGGTATGGAGTATTAATGACGCCTATCAGTGATAATGGGTACAATGATAGATAAAAATTTGACAGTTGTCACTAAAATAAATAGCTCTGTGTGTAAGACAATTAAAGCAGACGTCTGAAAGAAAAAGTTTCTAACTGCATATTTAGTATCTAATGTACTAAATTTCAGTAGTCGAGCTGAGCTGAATCCACTTCTATTAACATCAAAAGTCCCAAATTTAAACACTCTCTTACATCATGTGTCAAGGCTTGTGACCCCTTACGCAGCTGTTTCCCCTCCACAAGACCAGAATTTAATTTTAATTGCTAATATAAATCTCAGCAGGACCAAAACTGTGCCAAACACAGTGGAGGTGAGAGAAACATTGCTGGGGTTCCACCTTCCTCACTGTTCACCATCCGGCTTCATCAAACCCTCAGTGGGTTCTTTACAGAGCACAGTGAGCCATTCGCTCATCTAAACATGGCTGAAATTCATCAGCAGAATGACACGTCCTCCTGGGCTCCTTTCTAATGGAGGGAGGCTATTCTGTTAATATAGACATATCTTCTTTTTCATTATAGTCATATCAATGCCACATCTTTTTTTATTATGTGGTTATATCATGGCAGCATCTCAATAGGTTTAAGTACTTATAGTGCTGGAGATGCCAATCTAGATTTAGCTTCACAGTACCGGGATCCACAGGTGTTACGGCCTCAAGACTGATGCTCTGCTTTCAAAGCGTATATATCATCAATAGAAAGGAAATCCTAACTCAATCCAAATAATAAAATGGCAAAACTCAATTACTGTTAGAAGCAGACCTATGAGGTGAATGAAACATACAGCTCTGTGTATGATTAAACAAGACCAAGAGTCTACAGCCATGCTAGCAGCTCTGTGAGGCTGCTAACCTCAGATATCCTCAATTCTGACATGTTGATACTGACATGTTACTTTTATTTACTGTATAAAACATGTCCATTTTACTGGGCTACAGCAGCAGCATAGTATAGTTTTTCTGTGACAAGTCTCCCACTCCTCCTTATCCGAAAGGTTTGAAATCTTGAATGATGATCTGGCACTGATGAGCACATGGTGGAATACACTGCTCGAAGTACACATGGAAAATAATAGACTTTGACCTTCAAGGGATGCGCCAGTCCAGCAAAAACATCTATAAAGTATATGTGAAAACCACACTACCACCACCAGTATACTCACCATGACTTTGACAGATTGGTAAATGGATTGATACTGATAATGTTAGATTCAGAGCCTGTATTAACAGCATATCATGACAGAAATTTAGAATTTTTAGACTAGAGTAGGTGGTGAAATTTTTCCAGATTTCAGTCATCTAGTTTTGGTGATAACATTCATGGTTTTCATGTTTATTTTATTTAAGAAGGGACAATGCACATTAATTAACATGATCACTTAACTCACGTAAATGTGCCAGATTTAGCCATACAGGCTAATTTTCATCTGCAGTCCCTGGCAGGTTGATGGTATATACATATAATCCTGACTCAGCCTTACAGATTTTAGCTGAGGAGAAGACTCTGGTATGGTCTTCTGCCATTATGTGTTCAGAGATGCTTTTCAGCATGGAGCTGTTGTACTGATCTGTCCATGACATTTTTTTTTGTGTGTGTGTGTCCATTGTGTTCGCTTGAGTGAGTCTGGTCTTTCCACTCTGATCTCTCTCTCTGATGAACACTCAGACCACATTCGAAGCATCTCACCACAGATCATGTCTCACCATTTTAATGTTAAATATAACATCCTGTAGCAAACATACAAGGAGTGCCTGTTTAATTCTTCAGTCTCAAGACTAAATCATTAGTCATCATCAAATCATTATTGCAGAATGGATGTGGTCCTTTTTAAGAAATATGCATGTTAATAAAGTGCCACAGCACAGGTTCTTGACTGTGACTAAAAATGTCTCTGATCAGCTCCTACAAAACTTACATATAGCACACGTTCTATACCAGTGAGGCTGTACTCATGGTATAACTTTTTGTTTCTATGTCACACAGGCTAAAGAGGCTAAATTTGAGAAGATCAATCAATAAAATCATTTTTAAAAAAACACACACACACACATCCACAATTACATAGTAAAGACTCCAGCATCAGCTTGCTACTGTAGTACCACTTGGAGGGTATATACTCTATATAATAAATAGGAGGACACCTCTAGGATAAAACTGATAAAACAGACACTGAGTTTTGCACAGAGGTTGATAACATTTGTCCCCACCACTAGACTTCTTATCAGGTGTTCCAGTTTGAACAGACTTTGCCAGCTTTTTCAGAGGACAGTTTATCCCGAAATAGATTTGAGGTGATGGACTGAATGCATCCTCGCAGGCAGGCCGCAAGCACTACTTGAGCTATTGTGTTTGCCCCCAGACTTTTGGCTGCTGCTGATTATCTGTATGCGGGATGACATTTTCTGCTAGAGCTCTGAGTTTTTATAAGAAAGAGTTTAGGATTAATAGACTGTCCATTTCTAAAATTGTCCCCAGAGTCTGGCTCTGTATTTACTATATATATGCTTTTAGCAAGCAGTCATAAATATAACATCCTTTTCAATCAAATTTTTATAGTTAACTATATTACTTAAAACACAAGAGTGATTATTGAAATAGGATTAGTAACATTAACAGTAACAGTAGTAATCAATTACAGTAATCACAGTATACTGTCAAATATCTACAGGAATAATGATCAATGTGCTTCTAGCAGAAAGAGGGCAGAGCTTTGTTTGTGGGTCTTCTTCCCTAAAATGATGAGCCAGATGGTTTGTTACACAGAACCATCCGAAAAGTTGTCCTTGGAAACTGTTTGGAAAAGGACAAGCACTTTCAGAACTTACTTGGCAGGCGACTGAATGAACCATCTGTCTACCAATCAAATCAAACTCTTGCCAGCCAGGGGAGGAACAAAAATATATTTTCAATCAAGAAAAGCCTTCAATCCCTTCTTTGCTCTTCTTTCAATTACAAAATATTCTCCAGTTCTGGTATAACTGATGCTATAGTGGTATCAGCTCTAACTAGAAGCTGCCATCGTTGTTTTTGAATGAACAGTCACTTCCTCATAGCAAGCTGACTGGTCCAAATCACTGTGGTTTGGTCACATGCACATAACTTGATTCCTGGGTCACATTCAAAAATAGTGAAAATAGTGTGCACAGTCCTGCTACAGTTTCTGGGTTGAACAACATGTTTCCTTGAAACCATGTGATACAAAGTGCAACAGGCTTTGAAGTATGTTTTCTCTTGTTTGGTGGGTGTGTCAAGGGTGTTACCCAATCAGCAGCGCCATGCATCCACTGTAGGACACATGCTGCTGTAGGAAAGGAGCAACATGTAACATATGGAGCAAACATGTAAAATATGGCCAATATGGCCAATAAACACAAACACACTGGGGACAACATATCACCAGAGTACCTGCTAACTACTGCGCACTATACTCTCTGCTGTAACAACTGTATTTTTGGCTGTACTGTAACTGTTCATGATCTGAGTCTGGCCAGACTTGCAGCTCAGAGGACCAGTAGAATATTTACAAACACTTTCTCTGAGGCTGACGGGGGTCAGCTTGATGACAGGGAATACTGTACCGAGGTGATTTACAGCAGCTCAGACCAGGACTCAGACTGAAAATGGCAAGCAGGGACAGGAGAGGCGTGAAGCAGAGAGGAGCAAGAGGGACGTTTTTGATGAGTTTTGCTTTGTTTCTGTCTAGTTTCTCCCAGCTGAAACACGGGGCGGATCGGGCTATCACCTCTTGAGGCACAAAGTAGGATTACAAGACAGGATGGGCCAAGGGCTAGCTAGTTATTTGCTAACTTCAGTAGATGTCTCTGCACCACAATACATAGATGCCTGTGACATCATAACAAGTCATGTTACTTCTTCACATTCTGTTGATAATGTTTGTTGAAACATTTTTTGACTGTTTAAAATTTAAACTCTAGCCATATTTTACATGCTGCTCCTTTAAAAAGACAGCACAGTGCACAACAGGTTGTTCAACACACAACTATTTCTGTTTTAAGAAACGTATTGCTCGTTTATTGAGGCTGAACGTGCCCCTGGCAAGATGGACTCTTACATGGTCAAGCTCATCCAGCTGCATTGCAATGTAAATCTTAACCTGTTACTGAATAATATAATCAGTAATATTGTTCATAAAAAACAGTATGGCACTTAAATTAAAATTGCAAAGTAAAATTTAATTTACAGTTTAAAAATAGAAAGTAGGATGTGAGCTTATGGACTCCTTAATAGGTAGACTAAGTGAATGTGGGCCCTGGGTAGGCCACCTCCCCCCACCCCTCCGGTAAACATTTAAATATGCCTTTACGCATGACATAAAAGCACTCCACCATCCATTCAGTGAATGTTAAAAATGGACCAAGCAGAAATGAATGAAATGTGGATGAAATATTCAGAATGTGAATGAGTTGGTACCATGAGACTTGCTAATTGGACAGATGTATGCAATAAAGCAGACATGTCATGGTAAATACCTGATCTCCCATTCATTGCGGGCCTGGCCCAGGCAGGAGCCTCTTTGAATGCCTGATTAGAAATTAAAGCTCATGTCAAGTTAAGGTGTTATCCACAGCCCTTAATGTCTTAATTAGTCACCGGGGAGAATGCACTTTCAGTGCCACAAAATCAACAAATCTCTCAAGGTTCTTGGAGAAAAACTTGTAAATGGAAACAAGACACCGCGCTGAACCCCCTTGGTAACTCCACTTAGCAACTAACACCTGGGACTAAATTAGTGTCTGAGGAGAGCGTAGGAAATGGAGTTCATTCGAGACCACATTCAACAAGTCCCATTCCTTGTAACTAAAAATGTTTTTCTTACCAGTGACTCAACATGCCCTCATCCTCCATGGACTACTTCATCTTCTGCCTGCTAATTGAGCACACCTGAGAATGACGAGGTTTAGGCTATCACCTGCCACGTACTGTGGAAAACAGGATGTGGTGACCTTTATTTTCCATTCCCTGCACACATTTGTTAAGAGAAAAATATTGGCAGCTAAGGCACAATTAACCTAATCAAGATAAAGCTCTAATGTGTCACTTCCCGAGAACATGTTACTATTATTACAGATGTCTTGTTTCCCTCCCGTGTCCAACATCAAATCACAACACAACACAGTCTGACTTTTTTCCTCACAGTTATGTAACATCTAAACACGTGTAGCTCTGTCATTTGAGCGGTGGGGGATAACAACTCCTGCGGGGACAAAAGCAGTAAATTGATGCATCCGCATTCAGCAAGAACAATCATGTGTCTGTGTGTCCATTCAGTTACTATAATGCCCTTTGATCTGATACAAGGACACAGCAGTCTTGTGCTGAATGGAGATTTCACACGCCTTCCGTTCCAGGAAAGAGGCGGCAGCTGGCCTGCTGTCACTGCAGAGCCATGGTGTGTTTGTATCACCGCTAAGGTTGTGGCGAGGTCACTGTGGCCGTCCCACAGCAGAAAGCAAATGTTATGTGAAATATCTTTAAATGAAGCTCCAACCTTAATCAAAGTCACTTTGTTTTGTTCTCAGTGTGTGTTTCCTCAGGACAAAAACTTAACAAAGACAGATAATTTTACCCAGCTAGTTCTCTAAACATTCTGAGAACCTTTGGTTTTGGTTCTGGGAATGTTATGGAAGTTAAAAAGTTTTTCTCATGTAAAATCAACGTCACTGTTATGTTGCTAGAACATTTTGGGAAGGTTCTTGGAATGATGGTTAAATGTTCCAGGGAGGTCACTTCAACATTTCCCCTTAATGTTTCCTAGATGTTAAAATGGCAAGTGTTTCTGACATGAAACCAGCGTTATTGTTGCATTATTATAAGATTCTTGGAAGGTTACCTGAATGTTCCAGGGAGGTTACTTGAATGTTACCCCTTAATGGTCCTTGATGTTAAAATGGCAATTTTTTGCTGATTGAGAACAACATTATTGATATGTTTCCAGAGCATTCTGGGAAGGTTACTTGAATGTTTCCCTTTAGCTTTCCCTATATGGAAAGATTTTCTGAGGTAAAACCAATTTTGTTTCATGTAACATTTTTGGAAGGTTAGTCCAAGAACATTTGTGCAACATTATTAGAAAGTTATTATGAGAACATTTTGGGAATGTTATGTTGAACAAAAAACATCTGCACAGCATTCTCAGGGTTACGGAAACCTGTAAGAACTGTTCCACGAATATTATGGGAATAATAATAATAATAATAACTTAATTTTTATTTTATTGAACTTCATGCATTAGTTGGGTTTATCTTTCATCTGTCACAAGACTATAAGGACAGATCACGCAGCAGAGCTGCAGAGAAGACAATTACATGGATTTACAGAGTTGCAGCTGAGGACGCTGACAGCACACCAGGAGCTGCCACTCACAGGGGCCACTGATATGTTATTGGCCATGAGGCGGGCCCCTCAGCGCCTTTGCTCTCTCTGCTCTCATCAATTATCACCCTGATTCAGGCTTGTCAGGCTGCTACAACCAGATGGTAAACAGTAGGCTGTTCCTTCAGCCTTTGGATTTAGGGGGCTCTAATATCAGTTCTCAGACTGAGACATTTTGGACAACAGAGAATTAGCAGCTACAGCGTGACTGGACTGTATTCTTCTGCCACAGCAATCGGGATGATAACAGTTAAAGAGGAAAAGCAGCACTGCAGAGGAGAAGTGCAAAATACAAGAATTTTTGGTGTTTCTGCATGGATGAACCAATGAATGATTTATTGAAAGAAATGCAAAGGGTATGTACACACTGCATAACAGATGGCACACTTTTATTCTACTAATAGGCCACAATTTTATCTGCACTGGCAGCATATTTCTAGAGATATCAGTAACGGCTGGTGGGTTGGTCCACCACTGTTTCTACACCAGACCACCAAGGGGTTCTCAAAGTGCAGCTCACAGGCCAATGTCGGCCTTCAGAAACATTTTGCCCCTGAACGTTACATGAAATGTAATTATAATCATTCCATTTCAATGCTTTCACTTTCAATAGCCTACATTTAACAGACTACTCAGCTAACTCGTCAAACTGTGGTCCCGAACAAGTGTCTGTCACGTTAGGAATGAAGATTTGGTTGCATGGCAACTAATGATTCCTTGCAAATGTTGCACGGATTGCTTTACGGACAACGTGACTGCTTAAAGGTGCAGTAAACAATTCTGGAGAAGGATAGTTGATTGTTGACTCACATTCACAGGTCATCAAATGCTGATGTTGTAGAAATGAGACTCAACAATCAGCCATCTTACTGACCTGTGATTGGACAAAGTCTCCTGTTGTGGGCTAGACTTTCCTGAAGCCTGATAACAGAGCAGAAGAAGAGGAAAAGCAGAAGTCTAGTTTTCTCTCAGACCACTTGAATGCTTATGTTTTTTAATGGATCTTTAGCCCAGTGATGCCAACAATTAAACTGCTTTTCGTCAGCTTTAATGTAGAGGTGAGATGGAAAATGACAGAAAAAAAAAATACTGTATGAGTGAGAAGAAAAGGGTGATTCAGAAAATATTAATCATCTCTCTTTTTTTGCTGGATCCTGAGAGACAGTCACAAATCCTAAATTCATGGGTTTTCCATTGCAACCCTCAGCCATGTGCTGGCTCCCTAAATTGGCACTCAGTCATCAAAACTTTGAAAAAAAATAGTTGTTTCTCGATTTGTATCTAAATGCTGGATTGCCCATATTTTATATCTTCTATGGGACACTCAGTTTTGATCCAAATACACATTGCGCCTAAGTCTCTGCCCTGGAGTTGACCTTCATCATTTGGACACTGTTCATGTAGTGCCTTTCATTTGATTGACATGACAAAAAATCAACACCAAAATGTTCTAAAAGATAATTTCTTCATAGACAAACAACACAGGTATCTGGATTAGCCTTATGAGAATCTCTCATCTCAAACTCAATTTACATTACTCAGGAAATTCATAAGAAATATATTCAGAAAAGAGTCCAGATTAATCAAATGTTGTCCATCAAGGTCTGACTTTCAGCATTTTTTTGTGTCTGTAAAAAGCAAATGGCCTTGCTCTAATGATCTTCAAAGTATTTGCTGAAGATGATCCAGCTGAGCTTCTTAGAACAACTGAAAATCAACTGAGTTGTAGTCAAAATAAACCTTTATGTCTACCATCAGTTTTAAGATTATTTTACCATGGAGAAAGTAATGATGCTGAACCTCATTAAAGTGCTACTTTAGGTGCTCTGCATGTTTGTCATTGCATTCAAGTCACAAATTATTTAAACACTCTTGATAACCCAAAACCTTTAGAAACAGATTATGACTTTTTTTTTTTTTACTGTGAATGTTGTACTTGTGCTTATAATTGGCATTATAAGCATTCAGAATTTCTCTTAAATTCTCAATAAAAACAATGAATCATCATTTTTATTGCTTAACAAAAAAACAAACAAACAAAAAAAAACAGTAAGGTTACGGGGGCTGTAAATATAGACGAGTGCTTTCCACATATAAAGATGCCTTAACTCTCGCAGGTCCTCTTCGACAGATTCTTCCTCTTGTTCTTGACATCATCCACATCAACAGGTGTAATGGCAGCTGCTGCTCAGTCATCTGAAGAAATGGAGGCTGCAGTTACATCAGTGGAGCCCGCGGCAGCTGAAGCTCTGTCTGTCAGTGTTACTGACCACTGTCAGGCAACCAGGAACTGCATGCTCATAACTGAAAGTCAGAGCAGCACCTGACTCTTCTTTAGGGGGAGCAGCAGTGTCTCTGACTCTGTGATGAAGGTCAGAGGCTGATGAAGATCCTGGTGAAATGTCAAGGCTGTAAATCTCTCCTTCTGAATTTCCAAGACTTGAACTCTCAGGAGTGAATCTTCTTCCCTGAAACCATGAGTGGATGATCCGTTCTCTAAGCCAGTGGGGGCTGAAACTTCAATTCCATCCTCATCACTGGAACCTAAAGTGTATGAGTCTCCATCACAGGAGTCACTGGAGGCTGGCTCTGTATCATCTCCATCACTGAGACTTGAAAGAGAGTCTCTGTCATAGGAGTTCCAGGTGGCTGTTTCTACATTATCTTCATCACTTGAGGTCTCAGTGTCTGCATCGTAACCACTGGAACTCTCAGTGTCTGAACCTCTACCAGTGGATCTCTCAATGTCTGAGGATTTGTCGCAGACACTCTTCATCTTCATCAATACCGCTGCAGCACTCAGGGTCTGTCTCCTCATAACTGGAATCGGTGTCTGAGACTCCATCACTTGAGTCAGAAGTCAGAGGGAGATCTCTGACCTCCATTTCAGTTTTAGTCTTGCTCGGAGAATCATCTGGTTCATCATGATCCAAGCAGGAAATGGTCATGAACTGAATGGCCTCATCGGCATATGAGCTGATGTCCCCCTCATCTTCAAAGTGAACCATTGGGATGAAAGGGTGTTTCAAGGCTTCCCTGGGAGTGATTCTTCTGCCAGCATCCAGATGTAGACACGACTTCAGGAGACTTATGAATGCCATCCTGTCTTGATACTGAAAAGCATCTACTTTTTCTGTGCATCTCAGTACTGCATCCTCCAAGTTCCTGGACAAGACAAAAAGGGTCGGCCAAACCTCAGGGTTGAGACCTGTTGCTTCCTTGTACTCCTCTGGTGAGTTTAGTCTCCATCCTGGACTGCTGGAGCCTTCTTCTCTGCTGAAATACTGCCAGGTGTTTATTCCAGCTCTCAGCAGGTGGTCCTCTGGCTGACCCAGCAGGTGTACCATCGCTTTCATATTACGATACGCGCAGGTTCCAGGGAAGAGGTTCATGCCAAACTGAACCTCACGTCATATTAATATAAGCTGAAAACTATTGAACTTAAACCATTCTAACTTCAAATACAACGACATAAATGAAAATAATTAACTTTAATGTTCCTGTGTGCAAATCAATCTTCACTGTCAGTTATAGATCCTGAAACATCATGGTCAGCATGAAAACACACTTCAGGTCTAATTGTGCCTTTTTTTACTTTAGAAATCCTCTTATCTCTATGGGACTACCAAAATTTTTGCTCAACCTCAGCAGAATCTGGTTCTCAGAGGTCTCA